>OZ035882.1:144267882-144331970 GCA_964034835.1 Muscina levida
AGCTATTAAATTTGCCCGAGTCCACGATGGTGGCGACCCATGCCAATGTATCGGCCCTTTAGTTACCATATATGTCTCCTAAAGTCGACCCTCGATGCATGGAAGAACTGAAAACTCATCTGATACAAAAAAACGTTTAGTTTTGTGTGAGGTGAGGTTATGAAAAAAATATATTTAAAAATATCAGCTCGCGGTTTGAATTTTGTGAACACTAGGGTAATTTTTTTTTCGATTTCAAAATTGAATATATTTCCCACAAACTATAAAACATCTGGGTATATTTGTTCTCTTCTCTTTGCTTCCTATATACTCTTTCCTCTATATATTACCACATATTTCTCTCTTACTCTCCCCCCCACAGTTGCCATCTTGTAAACAATCCAAACAAATGGTTGGTATTTCTTACATAACCACGCCCACCCCCTGTTAACCACTCACACCATTATGTACCATTAAACGAGTTTATCAGGCTAGATTTAAATTCTAAAACAAATACAAACAAATCAAGAATCTATAGACACACAGAGAAACACACAAAGAAATATAATAACGCTCCCGCCCCGTAACCAAACCAGAAGAAATAAGAAAATTCAAAAATCAAATTTAAATTTAAAAAATTATAAACAAAAAAAAGAAAACATTTTTATAAAAAAAACTACAAGAAAGTCAACAAAAAAAAGAAATACATACATAACTAAAACTTAAACATAACTATATAAGAGATTTTTAAAAAAATAAAAATATTCGAGTGAAGATTATATTATATAACAGAAAAAAAAACATTAAAAAAGCTTCCAAAATTTAAAAATATATTTAAAAGAGTAAAAACCACAGATTACAGATTTATATTTAAAACTTAAGAGATTTATATAAAGAGTATAAAACAATATTTTAGCAAATAACAGAGTATGTATTTTACGTTTTCATTTTTCGTAAACAAATAGATAAATTTTAATACAAACAGAAGATATATATCTAAGAAAATAATATATAGATATATATATGAAAACATATTAGAAAAACAAAACAAAAAAAAACATTTATAAAATTAATGAAAACAGGTGCAAAAGTGGAATCCCTAAAGACAAGACAAAATATATATTATTAAAACAAAATAAATAGAGAAAATTGATATTAAACGTAAAAGAAAGAAAGACACAGAAAAAGAACAATATCAAAGAGAACCTAAAACAAAAATAATAATTTATTATAAAATATAAGATTTTTTAGTAGATTTTAGTATTAATTGTAGACGTCAAACGTAAAATCGACAAAAAAAAATTTATACTGACAAAAAGAAATAAATTAAAGAAAAAAAAGAAGATTTTTTTAACCAAATTTAAGCTTAAGATATACATAAGAGATGAAAGGAAACGAACTAATTTGCACAGAACTGATTTCGTTAAGGGAAAGCAATAAAATAACACGCAGAATACCCGCTGCTAACAAATATTATACAATTTTGTATCGTAATATGTTTGGTGGCAGACCGTTAAAAAGATTGAGTGCAATATCGTATAAACGATATTAGTAAAATTTTTAAAATGTCTAAAAAAAAAATCAATAGTTGCACCCAAAATGAACTCAAAATATCGCAAACGCTTAGAATTTCAACAAAAACATTTGAAAATTGTAGAAATTATATGTAATATTGTATTTACGATGTGAGTGAAATTTCCACAATGATCTCGAAAATCATTAGTTTTACCCAAAATAATGTAAACCATCGCAATCTTTTAAATTTTTAGCAAAAATTTCGAAAATTTTAAATTTTATATGTAATATCGTATTTACGATATTTGTGAAATTTCCGTAATTCAGTCGAAAATCAACAGTTTCACGCAAAATAATGTCAAATATCGTAAACGTTGAAATTTTTAGCAAAAAAGTCGAAAATTTTTTAGGTTAATTCTTAATATCGTATTTACGATATTAGTAAAATTTGCGTAATGTTCTCGAAAATCCACAGTTTTAACCATAATAATGTAAAACATAGTAAATGCTGACGTTTCTAACCAAAAAGACGCGAATTTTATATTTTAATTTGTAATATCGTATTTACGATATAAGTAAAATTTGCCTTAATTTCTCGAAAATCAGTTTTACACAAAATAGTGTCAAATATTGCAAACGCTTAAATATTTAACAAAAAAAAAATCAGACAATTTTAGAAATAATGTTGGAATATCGTTTTTACGATATTAGTAAAATTTGCTTAATATTCTTGAAATTCAACAGCTTCTCGCAAAATATTGAAATTCAAAACTTTTAAGGTTTATGTATAATATCGTATTTAGGATATTTATGAAATTTGCGCAATGTTCCCGAAAATCAACAGTGCTACACAAAATAATGTCAAATATCGTAAAAGTTATCATTTTTAGAAAAATGTCGTCAGTTCAATATGCTAATTCGTAATATCCTATTTACGATATTAGTGAAATTTGCGATAAGGTTCTCGAAAATCAACTGTTTCATGCAAAATAATGCCAAATATCGTAAATGTTAAAATTGTATAAAATTTTAAGGTTTATTTGTAATATCGTATTTACGATATTTACCCAAAATCAATAGTTTCACCCATAATAATGTTGAACATGTATAACGCTAAATTTTTTAACAAAAAAGTCAAAAAATTTACGGTTAATTTGTAATATCGTATTTACGATATAAGTGAAATTTGCGTAAAGCTTCTCGAAAATCAACAGTATTTACCATAATAATGTAAAACATTGCAAATGCTCAAATTGCTAACAAAAAAGTAGACAATTTTAAGGTTTATGTGCAATATCGTATTTACGATATTAGTGAAATTTGCGTAGAGCTTCTCGCAAATCAACAGATTTAACCACAATAATGTAAAACATGGCAAATTCTCAAATTTCTAACAAAAAAAGTAGACAATTTTATGGCTTATGTGTAATATCGTATATACGATATTAGTGAAATTTGCTTAAAGGTTTCCGAATATAAACATTTTTACACAAAATACTTACAAAAATCGTAAACGTTCGAATTTTTAGCAAAAAAGTCAACAATTTTATAGGTTAATTCGTAATATCGTGTTTACGATATTAGCAAAATTGGTGTTTTTTTTTCGAAAATCCACAGTTTTACACAAAATAATGTTAAACATGGCATATAGCAATAAGTAAGATTTTTGACAAATATCGTTTATACGATATTTACAATATTTACGATATATGATTAATTTTAAAGCAAATTGTCTATTTATCCAAATATTTTTGGCTATAATATCGAAAAAAAAGTGTAACATCGTATGTAAGATAGTAAAGAAGATTCAGCGCAAATTTTTTGTTTTTTGTCCAAAATATTATTTACGATATTAGCATTGACGCCTGCATGTGACCAAAGAAACTTCAAACTGTGAGATGAATGTGAATATCTGATAGAGAGTTTGCATTTTAGCTGAGAATAGGTTAATATCAATGTAATTCAGCGAATATCGTATTTACGTTATTTGATTTTAAGCCTTGGATTGACTGAAAAATCATAAAACTGTGAGTAAGTTGCAAATATACTGTATGTTGCTTGCGTTTGATTAAAGTATTCGTTAATATCGACACATTTAAGCTAATATCGTATTTACGATATTGGAAAAAATCGGAGTTTTTTTTTAACGAAATTGCATATTAACATCGACGACTGCGTGTGACCAAAAAAAAAACTTCAAACTGTGAGATGAATGTGAATATCTGATAGTGGGTTTGCATTTATTATATTGTGAGTTGGGTGTATATATCTGTCATGTAGCCTGCTTTTGCTTGAAGAATTCGTTTATATTAATGCTTTGAAGCTTATATCGTATTTACGATATTTGTAAAAATCTGAGTATTTACGATATTACCAATTATGTCGCGGTTTGACTAAAAAATCGTGAAATTGTATGTCAGATGTCAATAAATGATATGCATTATATATTTTCATGAAGAATGTGTAAATATTATCGTGAGAAATTTAATAACGTATTTACGATATTTGTACTTACGCATTATTTTGACCGAAAAATCATGTAGCTTTTAATAAGGCGTTAACAACAGATCTATGATTTGCAATTGCGAGAATAATTCGTTAATATAGATGAGACCTATAGCTTATATCGTATTTACGATATTAGCAATTATGACTTAGTTTGACCAAAAAATTGTAAAATTGTGAGATCTAAGCTTGCGTTTGCTTAAAGTATGCGTTATTAGCAACGCTATTAAGCTAATATCGTATTTACGATATTTGAAATTAATTATTGGTTTGAGCAACAAATCGAGAAATTGTGTGTTAGATGTCAATATATAATAGGCATTGTATATTTTCTAGAATTACTTGTTATATTTGTAATTACGGCTATTATTGATTTAAAAAATATGAAACTGTTAGTTAGGAGTTAATGGCAGATCTCCGGTTGGCATTTTGGCGAATTATTTCTTAATATTGATGACCTATAGCTAATATCGTATTTACGATATTAGGAATTATACCTCGGTTTGGCAAAAAAATCATGGAATTGCGATAAGGTAGTAATTATATGATGTTTGCTTAAAAAATTCGTTGTTATTAACGATTTTTAGCTAATATCGTATTTACGATATTTGAAATTAATCATTGGGTTTGAGCAAAAAATCGCTAAACTGTAAGTTAGATATGAATATTTGATATGTGGATTGTATTTTCATGAAAAAATGCTTAACAAATTCGTTGTTATTAACGAGTTTTAGCTAATATCGTATTTACGATATTTGAAATTAATCATTGGGTTTGAGCAAAAAATCGCTAAACTGTAAGTTAAATATGAATATTTGATATGTGGATTGTATTTTCATGAATATTTTGTAAATATTAAGGCGAGAGAGCTAATATCGTATTTACGATATTTGTATTTGTGCCTTTTTTGAATGAAAAATCATGAACATTTTAATTAGGCGTTAAAAGCAGATCTATGGTTTGCATTTGCAAGAATAATTCGTTAATATAGATGACCTATAGCTTATATCGTATTTACGATATTAGCAATTATGACTTAGTTTGACCAAAAAATCGTAAAACTGTGAGATCTATGCAAATATTGGACATGTAGCTTGCGTTTGCTTAAAGTATGCGTTATTAGCAACGCTTCAAAGCTAATATCGTATTTACGATATTTGTAATTACGGCTATTATTGACTTAAAAATTATGAAACTGTTAGTTAGGAGTAATTGGCAGATCTGCGATTGGCATTTTGGCGAATAATTTCTTAATATTGATGACCTATAGCAAATATTGTATTTACGATATTTGGAATTAATCATTAGTTCACGAAATTGTGAATTAGATATGAATATTTCACATGTGGATTGTATTTTCATAAAAAAATTTTTTTATATTATTTTGCGAATAATTTCATATTATTGATGTCCTATAGTTTATATCGTATTTACGATAATATCGTATTTATAATATAAGGAATAATTCATTGGTTTGACCAAAAACTCGTGAAATTGTGAGTTAGATACGAATATTTGATATGTGGATTGTATATTCATGAAAAATTTGTTAATATCTACGCAAGAAATCTAATATCGTATTTACGATATTTGAAATTAAGCCTTATTTTGACTGAAAATCATAAAACTTTCAATTAGACGTTAACAACGCGAAAAATTCGTTAATATAAATGACCTTTAGCTAATATCGTATTTACGAAGAATTCTTTATTATCTACGCTTTTAAGCTAATATCGTATATACGATATTTGTAATTACGGCTTTTATTAACTACAAAAATTATGAAATTGTTGGTAAGGAGTTATTGGTAGATCTGCTGTTGGCATTTTGGCGAATAATTTCTTAATATTGATGACCTGTATTTAATATCGTATTTACGATATTTGTAATTATGCCTTTTTGTGACCGAAAAATCATGAAAATTGTAATTAGGCGTTAATAGCTGATCTATGGTTTGCATTTTTGCGAATAATTCGTTAGATGACCTGTAGCTAATATCGTATTTACGATATTTGAAATTTTTTTTGTAAATTTTAATAAACATGTTTTGAAAATAATTGATAAATTTGAAATAGAACTGATTTGGCATAAAACTGATAACGTTTGCCGGCTTAAGTCTACGATTCTAAGTAATTTCGTTTGTTTAATACTAATATCGAATTTTCTGTGTGCTTCCCTTTAGGAGTCAGTTTTGTTGGAAAATATTTAAAACCAAAATTTCTTTCCCTTTTTTCGTATTAGGTTAATATTGTATGTTTATTTTTAGTGCTATATGTTTAACAGATATAATTTTCGTTCGTGTGTAGTTTTATATTTAAGTAATCTCAATTTAGTCGAAATATTGTTCTAATATCGTAAATATATATTTTAGGTTTAAAAACTTTTAAAATATTATAGAAAATAATATATATATATAATACTAACAGATACAGGCATTTTCGAGCGGGGAGACTATCCATGAGGGGGGCGGAGGGACTTTATATAAGTGAACATCTGCCCCCTTTAAGAATATGGACAGCCATTACATGTTTACGATATTTGCTTAAAGGTTGTGTGAAGTCTTAGAAAATTCAACTAGATCAATGATGTTGATGATGTCTATCGCATAATGGGCTCAAGTCACCACTCTCTATCTCAAAAGACTTATAGCGCAAACCCTAAATATTTTTTATAACAAAAAAAAAAAAAAAAAACAGAAAACAAAAAAAAATAAAAGGAGGTGGACTTAGACCTGGTTATGAAGGATATTGGGCTTTGAAGAAATATAGTTATAATGGAAACAAAACAAAAAATATCGTAAAATACATGTTGCCGTGTTTCCCCGCCCCTAAGAAATGTATACATAACTTAACGAAATATTTACAATATTTTTTTACCATAACAAGAACTTGAAATATATATAATTAATATTTATAATAATCTTTTATTTTTAAAACTAAAACTTAACACATTAATTTCATTATACAATTTATTATAGATTCTCTAATGTTGTAGAACTAAACTATGCATGACTCGAATGTTTAAGGCTATGCCAAGCCCTTATCCCTCCCCCTCCAAGAAGTTTGCCTACGTATGCCATATGCCGCAATAGGTTGGTGGGTTCTTGGCTAAAGTCAGGGTTTGGCATGTCACCTTGAACACATACATATATAAAATAAACCACAAAATACATCTACATATATATTAGTTTTTATTCCTTTTTTTAAATGTCTATTTAATCGAACAATATACTAGTATGTGTAACGATAACGTATTTAATTTTTAAACTCTAACTAATAGTTTTCAAAATGTCGGTTTTTTTCCACAAATAATTTATTACAAAAGAACTATATTCGTTTTTTACATAAAACTCATAATAAAAAAAAACACAATCTAACACAAATAATTCATATACTCTAAAAACAATATGATACGTACCGTATAGAGTTTAGCCAAACAAAGAATCTATGTTTGTTCCAGTGCAATGAAATATAAAAAAAACATATATATTTAATACACAAATAACAAATAATACAAAATACAACCATGTGTCCTACAAATAACAAATATGATATAAAAAAACCGTAACACACACAATTTCCTATAAAACGAAACGATAACAAAACAAAACAAAACAAAAGAAGAATACAAGAAAATACAAAAATCAGCAATATTGAACTCCTTTTTTTAAAACAAAAACAAAACAAATTATATATTAAATGTCTAAAGTTTAAAATAATACAACAAATATTTATACATATATATATACACACAAGGCAACACACACAAATAGTTGAGATATGACTACAGTCTATAGATGTGAAATTAGATACATATATATGTCTGTGGATAATTCAAATAAACCACCATCAAATTCCTAAATAATTTTGAAAGAAATCTTCATTTCTCTCTCCAAAATGAAACAAATTCGCACACAAATTACGCCACATAAAGCGTCAGATGGCGTCATAACAGACCCGTACTGAAAGATTGAATGCAATACAATGAAAACCAAGAAATATATATATATATTTATTCAAAGATATGATCAAGAGAAATCCAGTATCAAGCCATAAAAGAAGTAAACGAAAAATGGAAAACAATTAAACAAACAAAAAACATATATGTGTACTCTTATTATTGTATTCGTATTTTATGTATTAGTTTTCGTTCTACACTCTCTTTTGCTCTTTCATTCCAAAATAAGAAAAAAAAAATAAACGAAAAAAAAACAAAAACCAAAATGTGTTTTATTTCAAAAGGCAAGAATGCGAACCCTGGAAGAAGTTAATTAGGAAAAATAATAAACAAAAAATAAGGAAAAAAACTAAGGAAAAATCAAATAGTGTTAAAAGGCAGAAATCCGAACCCTGGAATAATTTAATTACGACAAATAATAAACAAAAAATAAGCGAGAAATATAATTAAAGAAATAAACAACCAAAAAATAACTTATGATTCCTAAAAACCGCTGCAATGCGAACCCTGGAATTAGCAAACTTTACTAAATAATATGGAATTACATGTAATTGACAAGTAAATGAAAAAAAATATAAACCACAAATATGGTTTTATTTCCATGGGTAGGTATGCCAACCCTGGAAGAAGTCAACTACGAAAAATAATAAACAAAACATAAGCAAACAAAAAAAAAATAACAAAAAAAATTATGCTTTACTCAAACACCGCTGCAATGCAATGCGAACCCTGGAAGAAGTCAACTACGAAAAATAATAAACAAAAAATAAGCAAAGAAAAAAAATAAACAAAAAAAATTATGCGTTACTCAAAAAACGCTGCAATGCGAACCCTGGAATAAGTAATTTTTACTAAATAATATGGAAAAACCTATGAATGAAAAGTAAATCGAGGAAAATAAACGAAAAAAAAACAAATGGTGTTTTATTTCGAAAGGCTAGAATGCGAACCCTGGAAAAGTCAATTACGAAAAATAATAAACAAAAAATAAACAAAGAAAAAAATAAACAAAAAACAAAATATGCTTTACTCAAAACCGCTGCAATGCAAACCCTGGACTTAGAGAATGTTACGAATTAATATAGTATAAGATATGAATGACAAGTAAATGAAGAAAAAATTAAACGAAAAGAAGCAATTGGTGTTTAATTTCAAGGCCCTGCAATGCAAACCCTGGAATTCGTAAAGCAAATGATGTTTTATGTTAAATCCATACAATGAGAACTCTGGAATAAGTAAATTTTTCAAGATAACACAAACATTATATATGCGAACCCTGGAATTAAAAAAAAATTCTAAGTTCATATGGAATTACATATGGCTGACAAGTAAATGAAAAAAAAATAAACGAAAAAAACAAAACGTAAGTATGCGAACCCTGGAAAAAGCCATTTACGACAAATAAGCAAAGAAAAAAATGAAAAAAATTTTGATTTACTTACAAACAGGTGCAATGGAATAAGTAAAATTTACAAATTAATATTGAATTAGATATGAATGGCAAGTAAATGGAGAAAAAAATTAAAAGAATAGAAACAATTGGTGTTTTATTTCAAATCCCTGCAATGCGAACTCTGCAATTAGTAGATTTTTCGAGATAATATAGGAATACCAATGAATGACAAGTAAATGGGGGAAAAAATAAACAAACACAAAAAAAACAAATGGTGTTTTGTTTTAAAACCTTGCAATGCAAACCCTGGTATTAAAAAAATTATTTAAAAACCGCTGCAATGCGTACCCTGGATTTAGAAAATGTTACGAGTTAATATGGTTTTGATAAAAATTTCAAGCAAATGGAGAACAAATAAACGAAAAGAGGCAAATCCCTGCAATGCGAACCCTGGAATTAGTAGATTTTTCGAGATAATATAGAAATACCTATGAATGACAAGTAAATGGGGGAAAAAATAAACAAAAAAAAAACAAATGGTGTTTTGTTTGAAAAGCTTGCAATGCAAACCCTGGTATTAAAAAAATTATTTAAAAACCGCTGGATTTAGAAAATGTTACGAATTAATATGGTTTTAGATATAAATTTGAAGCAAATGGAGAACAAAATAAACGAAAAGAGGCAAATCCCTGCAATGCGAACCCTGGAATTAGTAGATTTTTCGAGATAATATAGAAATACCAATGAAGGACAAGTAAATGGGGGAAAAATAAACAAACAAACAACAAACGGTGTTTTATTTTAAAACCATGCAAATAGTTAATATAAAATTACATATCCATTACTAGTAAGTGAAAAAAATAATCGAAAGGAAACAAATAGTATTCAATTTAAATCCCTGCAATGCGAACCCTGGATTTAGTAAATTTTTCGAGATAACACAAATATTAAATATGCGAACCCTGGAATTAAAAATATTTCCAAATTAATATAGAATTAAATATGTATAATAATCATATGGAAAAAATAACAAATGGTGTTTTATTTCAAATGCCTCCAATGCGAACCCTGGATTAAGTAAATTTTTCGAGTTAATATGAAACTAATTATCTTTCACATTTCTTTTTAAAATGTAAAAAATTTACAGGTAAAGGGAATCAACCAAGTGGTTCAAATATACTCTCAAAAAAGGCTTTACAACATTTCCGAACCCTGGAATTTAAAAATTTCTAAATGATTTTTTTTAGATGTAGATAAAACAAAATAATAGAAAATACAATTTAAAGAATTAAAAATATACCAAAAGTAATATTAAATTTAGAAGACGATAAAAATATTCGAACCCTGGAATTAGTAATGTTATGAAGTTTATATAATAGTTGTTAAAGAAATCGCGAAATACATTAGAACTAAAATAATTTCAAATTACAGAAAAAAAAAATTGGTCGAAATTCTTTTTATATTTCACAAATTTTACAATATTAATATGTATTTGTTTGAAAATGCTTATCCGAACCCTGATTTTGTTTGGGGAAAATTCAATTCGTTTATTTTCTAGGGCCAGATAACGATCTATAAAATAAAATAATATAAAAAACAATTTAATGAATATTTAAAACATATTTAAACAATAATATTAAAATTAGAAGACGATAAAAATATCCGAACCCTGGAGTTAGTAAAGTCCCGAACCCTGAAATTTGTAGTTTTATACAGTTTAGGCATTAGTTTTAGCGAATAATTTCTATGTTTAATAAGAATTCTTTACATTTAACATTTTTTTTAATATTTATCCGAACCCTGGAGTTAAAGAAATCGCGAATCATGTCAGAAACGTAGAACTATAACATTTTAAATTACAAAAATAATTGGTCGAAATTCTTGTTATGTTTTATACAATTTACAATATAAATATTGTATTCATTTGCTTATCTGTACCCTGGTTTTGGAAAAATCCAATTTCAATTACTTTCGAAGGCCAGATAACAATCTATAAAAAAAATAATAGAAAATAAAATTTAAAGAATATTTAATATACAATAAAATAATGTTAAATTTAGATGACGATAAAAATATTCGAACCCTGGAATAAGTAAAGTCCCGAACCCTGGAATTTGTAGTTTTATACAGTTTAGTCAATAGTTTCAGCGAATAATTTCTATGTTTAATAAGAATTCTTAACATTTAACCTATTTTTATTTTATATTTAACCGAACCCTGGAGTTAAAGAAATCGCGAATCATGTCAGAAATGTAGAACTAAAAAATTTTACATTACAGAAAAAATTGGTCGAAATTCTTGTTATGTTTCATACAATTTACAATGTAAATATTGTGTTCATTTGAAAATGCTTATCCGTACCCTGGTTTTAGGAAAATCCAATTTCAATTACTTTCGAGGGCCAGATAATAAAATAATAGAAAATAAAATTTATAGAATATTAAATATACAATAGAATAATATTAAATTATGAGACGATTCGAACCCTAAAATTAGTAAAGTTCCGAACCCTGGAATTTGTAGTTTTATACAGTTTAGGCAATAGTTTTAGCGAATAATTTCTATGTTTAATAAGAATTTTTTTTTTTTTTTTTTTTTTTTTTTTATTTATTTAAGTCTATGGACTAACAAAAATCTTTACAGACTAAACATTTTTACATATGTACAATTATAAAAAAATTAAAAATTGAATTAAATTATTTAAATGTAAAATTATATTCCGCTTTAATGCAGTTCTGTTTTCGGACAAATCAATGATATTGTAATATTTATTGAACTGAACACATAAACGTCGGAACGGATCATTATTAGCATAATTAGAATTGAAGTGGTTTATAAGTAGAAGTTGGTAATTTCTGGATAATCTAACAGGAACATTTATTTGAATTTTACTTAATAAAAAGGTTGAATCAGTATCACCACGTATTATGTTTAACAAAAACGAAATATTAAGCATAGTACGCCGACTTTTCAATGTTGGTAACTTTATTTGATTAAGTCTATACTAGTAGGATGGCAAGTTATGTGGGTTCCAACCACGTCCACGTAGGCAAAAAAGAAGAAATTGTTTCTGAACTGATTCAACGAAATTAATATGGATCGAGTAACATGGGTCCCATATAACTGAACCATATTCCAGAATAGGACGAACCAATGAAATGTACAATTGTTTTGTAACACAGGGATCAGCAGACTCTTTACTCCAACGTTTCATGAACCCCAGGACATCATAAGCCTTATTCACTGTTAGGGAAATATGTGGACGGAATGTTAAACTATGATCTAGAAGGATACCAAGATCTGTAAAGGTTATAACATAATCGAGTTCAGTATTATTTAAGAAGTAGTTGGTATCGATATGATTTACTCTATAAAAAGACATATGTTTACACTTTTTAATGTTAAGCTCCATCAAATTAATTTTACACCATTTGGAAAAGCTATCAAGATCGGATTGTAGTAAATAGTCATCGTCAGGATTTATTAACGTACGGAATATTTTTACATCATCAGCATACATAAGAACATGCGAATTTTTTATAACAGACGGAAGGTCATTAATGAACAGGGTGAAGAGCACAGGACCCAAGTGACTTCCTTGTGGAACACCCGACGATACCTTAATTTTTTTGGAAACAGCATTTTTAAATTTAACCCGTTGTGTTCGATCTTCTAAGTAGCTTCTTAACCACAATAACAAGTAACTACTAAAACCCATGGCATCCAATTTGTACAACAATAAGTTATGATTTACTTTATCAAGGGCCTTACTAAAATCGGTATAGATAACATCTGTTTGCCTTCTGTTTTTAATACCGTTGTTTATGATTGTGGTAAGTTCCAAAATGTTAGTTGTAGTGGACCTGGATTTACGAAATCCGTGCTGGCATGATGATAATAAGGATGTGACTTGATTTAACATTTGTTTATTTAATATTTATGCGAACCCTGGAGTTAAAGAAATCGCGAATCACGTCAGAAATATAGAAGTAAAAGAAATTTCAAATACAGAAATAATTAGTCGTAACTCTTGTTATGTTTAAACAAATTTCCCTATTAAAATATAGTATTTATTAGAAAATGCTTATCCGAACCCTGGTTTTGGAGAAAATTAAATTTCCTTAATTTCGAGGGCCAGATAACGATCTATAAAATATAATAACAGAAAATAAAATTTAAAGAACATTTAAAACATACATATATACAAAATAATATACAATTTAGGAGACGATAAAAATATTCGAACCCTGGATTTGGTAAAGTTATAAAGTTCATATAATTGTTCAACTACAACAGTTTATATGTTCGGTAATAGTTCATAGCTTATAAAGAAGTTTTGTAAAATACATACTCGTACCCTGGATTTGAAACAAAAGTATTAACCATGTGTCAGTAAGTTTTTGAATTTATGGACAAAATTGTTTGTAAACATTTAAGATATTAATATTTTATTTTTGCAATAATACTTATCCGAACCCTGGAAAATCATGGAAAATACAAATTCCTTATGCTCGAATTAAGTGTAAAAAAATTCATCACACGGTAAAAGTCTGCTGTATGACACTAAATGGTGGAGACTATGTAACAAAAAAAAAACTGTTATACAAGGATAATAAGCCCGTGTTAAAACTAAAATCAGAACTAAGACATTGACTAAATTCATTAAAGTTTAACAGAATATGAAAAGATATAGAAGTAATAAAAGGACGAATTGTAGACAACAACCAATATGGAACTTAAGTCCACAGCATTAGGTGGTGGTTATTTTAAGGATTATAACTCAATTGGAGACCACATAATGAAAACAACTGTTATACAACGCCAAAGGACACAAGTCTAGACAACAATAATAACGAATTCGAAAAAGTGTAGACAAAAACCCATAGGGTTAGTTCTTAATAGCAACAGTAAGCACAGTTAAAAACCTGTATACCATTGCCTGCAATAATGGTGATTATTTCAAGGATAACAACTTAGTTGAAGACTACGCATTGAAAACTACTGGTATATCAGTTTAAAAGGCATACGTTTCGATAACTACCCAGTAATGATTACAAATTCGAAACTTAATAAATGTGTGGGGTATAATATAAAAGGAAGTAGGAAATATAAAACAAATTAGTTGAAGACTACTCAAATACAACAACTGTTATACAAGGTCGAAGGATAAAAGTGTAGGCAACAACCCAGTGTTAATACCGAATA
This sequence comes from Muscina levida, assembly GCA_964034835.1. Lineage (NCBI taxonomy): Eukaryota > Metazoa > Arthropoda > Insecta > Diptera > Muscidae > Muscina > Muscina levida. The sequence continues at coordinate 144,282,437 of OZ035882.1, forward strand.
CAAAATTTATACCTAAACCAAAATTATGCCTCGTCTATTTGTGAACAGAAAGTAGGAAAGGTTATAAAAGGACATAGGTGAAGTATATCATCTCCGTCACCATAAGCTCAAGGAAAACTACCATACAAATTTCCATTTATTTAGAAACCTTTTAATGCAACTCCACGTTGAAAGGCAGACTTTGAGTTGTTTTTTATTTAATTAAAAGAAGAGAATTAGAGGCTGTATTCTTAAAACCACGGTTCGTATATTTTTTATAGCCTTATAAATTCTTTAATACATTAATATCTTTAAATAAAGTTATCTGTTAATATATTTATCTTAAAAGCAGTGTTCGAATAAATGTTAACAAAAAGTATTTTCTATTTTAATATGAATTTAACATAGAAACCCTATAAAATCAAAAATATTTCTAATTCTACGAATTTGGCAAGTAAGCGACTTTTTCCACAATTCCAGGGTTCGGAAATGTAGCAAGCATAAATGTGTACATTTGTATAAAATATTATTAAACATACACAATATTTACTTGGAACTATTGCATGAACTTCATAACTTAACGGAATCCAGGGTTCGGATATTTGTATTGACATTTAAATTCATTAACATTTATAAAATTTATATTTTCAAAATTAATTTCTGTCATGATAATTTATTGATCATTATCTGCCACTCCAAAGTAAAGAAAATGAAGTTTCCGTTAAACCATAGTTCGGATCAATTACTATTACACAAAAAAAAAGTTATTTTTTTCCAAAAAAATATTCCATGGAACTATTGTAAGAGCTTAAAAATTTACTTATTCCAGGGTACGGCTATTTCTATAGCCTTAAAAATATGCTTTCAAATTTTGAAAGATTTTTATAAATATAGTTTTCTTTAATTATATATTATTATTCACTATCTGATCCTAGATTATAAAAAAATATAATTTTTAATGAATTCAGGGTTTGGATTGATGATTTATTTCGATGAAGAACTTCCTAAAATTATTCACATAAAACCGAAATTGTTTCTAATGTCACGAAGATTTTGATACATGGCTGGCATTTTCCTTGATTCCAGGGTACGGCTAAGCCTCTAGCCTCACAAAATTCTATACAATTTTAATAGATTATTAAAAATATAGTTTTCTCTTATTACATGTGATTGATCGTTATCTAATCCTTGAGTATAAGATTATTAATTAAATATTTTTTGAATCCAGGGTTCGTATTAATGCTAACAAAAAATATTTTATTTTTTAACAGGGATTTCTAATAGTAATCCTATAAAACCAAACTTGTTTCTGATGTCACGACGATTTAAACACGTGGGTGGTTTTTTCCTCAATTCCAGGGTTCGGATATGTATTTAGACAAAATGTGTTATGTTTATGAACTATTATTGAATTTTAAAAATTATTTTATATAACTATTGCATCAGCTTTATATTATTACCAATTCCAGGGTACGGCTTATTGTATAGCCTTACAAAATTCTAAAAAGTTTTAAAAGATTAATAAAATTTATAATTTTCTTTTATTACATGTTATTGTTCGTTATCTAATCCTTGAGTATCAGATTATTAATTAAATTTTTTTTAAACCAGGGTTCGTATTAATGCTAAAAAAAAAATATTTTTAAACAAGGATTTCTAATAATACTCCAATAAAACCTAAAATTTTTCTGATGTCATGTTTTTGACAGGTGCGTGGCTTTTTCTCTTTTCCAGGGTTCGGATATGAATCAAGACAAAATGTGTTATGTTTATTAACTATTATTGAATATAAAAAAATTATTTTAAATTACTATTGCATCAGCTTCATATTATTACCAATTCCAGGGTATGGCTTATTGTATAGCCTTACAAATAATCTATAAAATTTTTATAGATTATTATAAATATAGTTTTCTTTTATTACATGTTATTGATCGTTATCTGATCTTTGAGTATAAGATTTTTTTTATAAATCCAGGGTTCGTAATAGTGCTTCCAAAAAATATTATTATATTTAAAAAGGAGTTTCTATGAGAAAAAAACCATAGAACCGAAATTGTTTCTGTTGTCACGATTCTGATATGTGCGAGGCTTTTTCCTCAAATCCAGGGTTCGGATTATTATCAAGAACGCGAAAAGATATGGGTTACGTTTATGAAAAAAAAAAAAAAAATAATTATACAAATATTCAATCGAAAAATGGTTTTAACCACAAAACTTTTCTAATTTCAGGGTTCGGCTATGTGCATTACCCTACAGACTTATTTATATTTTAAAATGTTAATACAAATTTTTTGTTTGTTTTTGTATTTAATGGATTGGTACTTGCAATGTAAAAAAGAAAATAATAGTTTCGTTAATATCAGGGTTTGGATAATTATTTTACAAAAAAATTGTTTTGTTTTTTTCTACAAGATAGTAAAAGTCATTGCGTAAAATCGATAAATTTAACAATTCTACGAGTTTGACAAGTCTGTGAATTTTTCTTAAATTTCAGGGAACGGATATCTACAAAAAATGAGTTATTTTCATAACGAGTTACTAAATGTATATACAGATTGTTCCATGAAATTTCTATAGTTTCTACAAAACCCTATATATGAACAAGTTACCCTTTTAGCTTTGTTCTGTGTGTCTGCTATAGGCTGCTACATCGTTGAAGTGATGACGTTATATTTTTATAGGTTAAGTTTTTGAACTAAGTACTGCAGAAGGCGAAAAAAACCTATAGCGGTTAGTAGTATGTAAGATTAGTAAAAAAAATGATTTTATAAATTTACCAAAGTTTATGTGAAAGGATCTTTTTGCGTTAGTCAGGAGATCCATATTAAAGTCCTTTGACATTTTTTTTTAATAAAACATTACTTTTTTTATTTATCATGTACCGATTTAAACATTTATTTGATGACTTTTTTGTTTTTTTTTGTCATTTACAATTAACATTTAATTTAGTTACATTTTATGGAAATATTTTTTATTAAATATTTATGCGTTATAAAGGATATAGAGATATATGTTTTTCATATTACAACTTAAGAATAACATAAATTCAAATAGTAGAGAATAAATGCAAGTCCTTTAAGATAATTCATGATTTTCTTTGAAATCCGACCTGGAACTTAGCCATAAAATGTTTGGAAAGCAAATTTGGAAATTTCAAGTAGGAATTGATCTAGTTACTTAACATCGACTGTGGACAATTGGTTTTTCATATATACTGATCATCTGGCAAAAGAATCACTGGTCTTGTTTGTGCTCTCACATTGCAGGGCTGTATAGATGTCCTGGTAGTATTTTGCAGCCTTTGTTGACCTTTAAACTCCAAGTTCTCGGCTGGGTGTTGTTGTCGCCAATTGTCCAGTATTACTCCCGGGCGGTGGAGGTGATATTATGCCAGGCATTAGCCGGTTCAATAAACTGCGCACCGCAAATGTAACATCATGATTAGCAAAACAGAAGAGAAAGGACACGACAAAACCCTGCAGGCTAACCAAGATAACGGACAACAGTTGATAGAAACGCTCCAAGGGAGTGCCAGACTCGGGGCGATAGGGCAAAAGGAAATGTTGTAAACCAAATAAGGGGACCTTTTGAGAAAGGAACAAGAAAGACAAAAGAGGTAATTATATATATTAGCAAATATAAATCAATTAAAAGGTTTGCTATTGATTGAAACTCACCAATATAATAGTGGCTCGTACAGCCTTCCTGATGGCCAAGGGAGCCGGTTGGGCCGATTGTGGATGTAATTTACGCACTATGACACGCAAAACATTGATGAGGAAGACTGTTTTACATAAAGAAATTTTCACATTTAAAACAAATAATTATTTTTCAATGAAATTTTTGTTTCATTATTGATAATTGATAATCCTTACAGAAACTGGCCACCAAGGATATGCACACCGGCACCGAGAATATCCACAGCAAGAGACTGTCATTCATCCAGCAGCTGCGTTAGGGAAATTTCATTATAAGTAATTTATTTTCGTTGTGTATTTTTAATTACTATATGTATCACTTTACTTACTGCACATTATCCTCGGGATGAAAGTAACGCGCTGTCCCATAGGCAGTCAGAAAGATAAATGGTGATAGCCAGGAGAATATCTTAAACCAACGCATTACAATGGTGTCCTTGACAAATACCTAAGGGGGGAAAGGAGGGGGGAAGATAGATTAAGGGGAGGTTAGGTGATGAATTCAATAAGAATTATAAAGTTGGGCGGAAAGGGATTAAAATACAGTCTAACTACTCTATAGCAAATTTATCTCTATAACGATTTTTTTCCAAACATAGCATTTTCTTTAAATTTTTTAAACATTTTTAACTCTTTATAACGAATTTTCTCCATAAGGTAGAAATCGTCGATCCCTATTTTAAAAATGTGCAAAATGTCCACTCCGCCATATAAACTGATTTAAAAAACATCTAATTTCAAAATGTTTGTAAAAGTTTGGAAACATGTTGATATTTTTAAATTAAAATCTGCTTAAGCAATATGAAATTAAAACAAAATTACCAATTATTTTTTAAGCAATTATTTTGCTAACTAAATTTCAATTGATAGTCCTTTTGCTTAGGTAAAGGTGCGACATTTCAAGGATAACTCACATTTACAAACACAACTTAATTGCCGACCCTCGTATAATAGAATGACTCATAACCTATAAACGTCTACAGTTACGTTAGCAGTAATTGATCTAAAAATAATCGTAATCGTGTAAACGTTAAGGTAGTTCTTAGTCAACACACAGACATACATTCCATTCTATAAGTATATTTAAAAATATATATATGTATATATTTGTGAACCTCGTTCTAATGTCAAATTATCTCTTAGCACTTGTTAACACTTTCTTGTCTATGGTTGTCCGATATCTTAATTAGCCTGCAAAGCTTTAAGCGCCTCTGGTCAGTTAAAGCTGCGAAATTTCAAAGATGTTTCACATTTACTGATACAACTCAGGCGCCGATGATTAACCTAAAAACCTTTACAGCTATATTAGCAGTAACTAACAGATACATGAACGTAATCGAATGAACCTTATAGCAGCCTTTAGCCAACATACAGACACACCCACACTCATAAGTTGTTATATATTCTATTTTATTGGACTTAAATCTCCCGCTACCTTATCTTAATGGGAGTAAGTGTTTTTCAACATATTCGCAAATTTCTATCAGTCGTTGTCCGTTACCTTGGTTGGCCTGCAGGGATATTGGCGCTTCTGGTCCGGTAGAGCAGTGAGATTTTGCAGATGCCTCACATTTACTAACCTAACTTAGACAACGACCCTCGTTCAATGATATGACTTAAAACCTTTGCACGTATGTAAGCAGTAACTGACCAAAACATGATTGTAATCGAATGAACGTTATAGCAGCCTTTAGGCAACACACAGACCGAACAGGTACAGTTGCGAGATGCCTCACATTTATTGATCTAACTTAGGCACCGACCCTCGTACAATAATGAGGCTAACCTTTAAACCTTTAAACCTTAAAACCTTTGCACTTACGTTAGCAGTATCTGACCAAAACCTGATCATAATCGAATTAACATTAAAGCTGCCTATAGTTAACAAACAGACACACACACATTAGTTTCTATATACATTAGTTTATAGAGCCGTCATTTCTCGCCACACCAGATAAATGGTAATTAAACTTTTAAAATTTTTCGTATAACAATGATGTTGACTAAAAAATCAGTGGCTTAAGTGGTAAGATACTGGTCGTAGTCAATTTCTCCTACAGAAATATCAATATGTAGAACATGCATCTTATTGTGTGTCTGTGTGTTGCTTATAGGATTCTACAATGATCAAGCGATGACACTAGATTTTTGGAAGATAAGGACTTACATATTAGTAATAGTTTTAAACTAAATTGTAAGCTGATAACAAATCTGGTGTCTCTCTCGACACATACACATCTAGAAGTGTTCACAAAATATTAAAACTCTTTAGTGTGTCTGTGTGGTGGTTATAGGCTCAGACATCTAACATGTGGTAGAGTTAAAACTTTTGCCTATGATGGTCAACAAATAAAGTATGGTTTTAACATAATAAGCGGAAGAGAATATTTTCAGTTAGAAATGTATACATGAAGATTTTCGTTAGTGTGTCTGTTTGTTGCCTATAGGCTTCAACAACGATCAAGCGATGGCATTGAAATTTTGGAGGGTAAGGGCTTATGTATCAGTAAAAGTTTTAAACTAAATATTAAGCTGTAAAAAATCTGGTGTCTGGCACATACGCATCTAGAAGTGTTTACAAATCTAATAATACCCCTTAGTGTGTCTGTGTGGTGGTCATAGGCGCCGATATCTATCATGTGGTAGAGTTAAAACTTTTGCCTATGGCGGTCAACAAATAAGGTATGATTTTAACATAATTAGAAAACTCATGCAGCTTAAAACGTATACATGAAGAAGATTTTTTTCATTGTGTGTCTGTGTGGTGCTTGTCACTTAAGCATTTTGAAATTTTCAAGAGAAAATATTACCCCTTAGTGTGTCTGTGTGTTGGTTATAGGCTCAGACATCTAACATGTGGTAGAGTTAAAACTTTTGCCTACGATGATCCACAAATAAGGCATGGTTTTAACATAACTAGCGGACGAGAATTCTTTTAGGTAGAAATGTATACATGAAGAAGTTTGTCATTAGTGTGTCTGTGTGCTGCTTATAGGCTTCGACAGCGATCATGTAAAGGCATTGTATCTTTGAAGGGTAAGGGGTAACACATCAGTTATGGCTTAAAACTACTTAGCAGCTACAAAAATCATGTATCGTTTTTGTCACTTAAGCATTTTGAAATGTTCACAATAATATCATACCCCTTAGTGTGTCTGTGTGTTGGTTATAAGCCCCTACACCGCTCATTCTATAGAGTTAAGTCTTTTGCATGTAAATGTCGAGACATTTGATATAGTTTTGGAGTAATTAACAGATGACAAAATTTTTTTGTTTTGCTAGTCACATTTGCATTTTGAGATGTATATATGATGAAGATTTTCTTTAGTGTGTCTGTGTGTTAGATATATGATCCTATACCGTTCCTGTAATGGGGATAGAATTTTTGTGAATGAGGTTTTACATGTTCGATAGGGTTTTGAAGTAAGTAAATATGGAGCCAGAGAAAAATTTTGTAACTCGATTGATACACATTCATTTAATAAACTATATATATTAAAAATATACACCTCTGTGTGTTAGCAATAGGCGCCTCCACCGGTGATGCGATGGCTTGGCAATTTTTTGCGGCTTAAGGTATATGTACTAGGTATAGTTTTTCACTACATAACAATGGATATTTTTCAGCTCATTGATTTGGGTCTCAATTCTGAGAATTGCATGTGAAAATAGCCCTAAAAATAGCAACTTCTGCATCATCAATTTTGTCAAATTGGATGCATTAATAATGTAGTGGTCATACGAGTTTTTTGCTCAAGATAGATTTGCAGCAATTTTTCTATATTTAAACAGCCACACTGGTCTCTATGTGTTTGTAGTACTTCCAACTGACATCCATCAAGCTATACATAACACTTCAAGGATATCAGACTAAGCGACTCCTACACCTGGCACATTTTTACTTTCCTTACTTACGCCCCCCTTTTCGGCCACACCATTGTGAACGCCAAAGTGCACTTAGCAGCTCCTTTATCCTGTCACACTTACCACTACTAACACCAAGTGCAGATGTAATCCCTCACAGAACATCCAAAAATAGTTGACCAACATGAAATAATGTATGACCAAATGTAGACCAATGCACCAATGCTAGATGTGAGAAAAAGATTAAAGTAGTCCCCAAAGCAAACGAGTACCATGTGCGCCAGCAGCAGCAGCGATAAATGACATGAAAGAAAAATGGAAATGGAAATTACCAAGAAAAAAAAAAGGATACACACAAAAAAAAACATTAAAAGATTAAGGAAACATAAATCAACCAAAGACCAAATAATGCAAAAATAAAACACATAAAAAAATATGAAAATATTTTACTACAGCGACAAAAAAACAACAAAATCATAGCTTACCGGATTATGTCGTATCATTTCAGGTTGTTCAATAATCAGTTTATACCACAGGATCCATGTAATACAAGTAAAAGCCAACGAAGCAAACAAGTGGACATGTATGCGTATACGAGTACAACGCAAGGATCTACAAAGAGAGAGAGAGTACCAAGAGTCGAAAAAAATATTAAGTGTAACGGTAGTAAAAAAACACAAAGGACCCTAAAAGCTTTGCATGACTATAAGGGAAAAGGGAGTTACATGAATTAGTTAAGGGAATCTGGAAAAAAGGCGATAGGAGTATCATGTTTTGTAGACATACATTCATACTTACTTAAATCCCAAAAATATCATCAGTGATAAGATAAGAGCCACACAAGATACGGCATATCCTTTGACATACAACTCATTGACGAATGTACGAAACTGGATAGTAAAAGAAAATATTAGAAAAAAATTATGTAAATATATACGAAACACATTTTCCTACTCTACCTACCTCCAAATCCTCATAATCTATACAGTTTGTATAATTCGACCACTCCTGGCCGCTATCGGGATGATGGTACCAGCTGCCATCGTCCAGACAACTGTCAAAAAAAAAATATATACAGAAAATCATAAAATCACCAGGCAATAAAGTTACAAAGAGTTTTTAGGATTTTTAATGTTCCTGTAAAAACTGGTCGAAAATTTGAAATTGCAAAAACTAAAGTTAAGTAGTGATTTAATTTCAAAGACAGAAATCTGCTCACAAGTATGTAGGACTACTAGATTTTCTTAATTTATTTCAAACAAAAGCTGTGATTTTTTATAAACTTTTAATTTTCTTGTAAAAACTGGTCGAAAATTCGAAATTCAGATAACCAAGGTAGAGGTGTGCTTTTATTTCAAGTTATTTAGGTAGAAATCTACTAAAAAGTATATAGGGCTATTAGCTTTTTCTTACTTTTTTCGAAACAAATGGTTTGATTTGTAAAAAAACAAACTGGTCGAATCTTTGTATACCATAAAAAAGTGAAGGTGTAGTATATTATTATGCTGATAGGGGAGAAAATATTAAAATTTGTTTAAGCTTTCTGTGAAAAACAAACTTGATGAATTTTGAATTTTTGCAAAAAAAAAAAACTGGTCGAAAATTACAAATTAACAAAACTGGTTGCAAATTGGTGTATCAAAAAATTGGAATCTGTGGAATTTTTTTCCGATCCCGATTTTCATTGAAAAAAAGTAATTTAATTTTTAATTTTTGATAAAAAACTGCTAGAAAATTTGGAAATTTGCAAAAAATCTGATGTCGAAGGTTGCATTTATTTTACGTTCATTTATTTATGTATTTATTTCATATAAAAGTTGAATCTTTTTTAAAACCAAAACTGGTCGAAAATTCGTATATAAAAAAATTAGAAGCTGTGGAAAATTTCTACGAAACAAAAGACTAAATTAATTTTTAGTTTTTGATAAAAAAAACTGTTCGAAAATTTTGAAATTTGCCAAAAATCTGATGACGAAGGTTGCTTTTATTTTAAATTCATTCATTTATATTAATTTATTTCAAATAAAAGGTACGATTTTTTTAAAAACAAAACTGGTCGAAAATTCGTATATCAACGAAATTAGAAGCTGTGGAATTTTTCACGAAATCCCGATTTTTTTTGAAAAAAGTAATTAATTTAAAAAAAACTGGTCGAAAATTTGCTAAAAATCAGATGACGAAGGTTGCTTTTATTTTACGTCCATTTATTCATTCATTTATTTCAAAAAAAGGTAAGATTTTTTAAAAACAAAACTGTTCTAAAATTTGTATGACAAAAAATTAGAAGCTGTGGAAAGTTTATACGAAATCTCGATTTTCTTAGAAAAAAGATTAAATAAATTTTTAGTTTCTGAAAAAAATTCATAAAAAACTAAATTAAATTTTAATTTTGAAAAAAATGGTCAAAATTTGGAAATTTGCCGTTATTTATAAAAAAAAATAATTTAAAAAAAATAAAAACTGCTCGGAAATTTGGAAATTTGCCAAAAAATTGATATCGAAAGTTGCTCTTATTTTACGTTCACTTATTCATTAATTCATTTCAAATAAAAGGTGAGATTTTTTAAAACCAAAACTGGTCGAAAATTAATGTCTCAAAAAATTACAAGCTGTGGAAATTTTTTACAAAATCCTGATTGTCGTCGAAAAAAAACTAAATCAATTTAAAATTTTAGAAAAAAAACTGGTCGAAATTTGGAAATTTGCAAAAAAACTGATGACGAAGGTTGCTTTTATTTTACGTTAATTTATTTCAAATAAAAAGTAAGATTTTTTTAAAACCAAAACTTCAAAAATTCATATATCAAAAAATAAGAAGCTGTGGAAATTTTTTTACGTATTCCCGTTTTTTGTTTTAGTTTTTGAAAACAAAACTGGTCGAAAAGTAGAAATTTGCCAAAAATATGATGTCGAAGGTTTATTTCAAATAAAAGTTGAGATTTTTTAAAAACAAAACTGGTCGAAAATTCGTATTTTAAAAAATTACAACCTATGAAAATTTTATACGAAATCCCGATTTTCGTTAAAAAAGCTAAATAAATTTGTAATTTTTGAAAAAAAAACTGGTCGAAAATTTGGAAATTTGTGAAAATTCTGATGTCAAAGGTTGCTTTTATTTTATAATTAAACAAAAAAAAAATTAGAAGCTGCTGAAATGTTTTTAACAAATCCCGATTTTCGTTACAAAAAAACTAAATTAATTTTTAGAAAAAAAACAGGTCGAAATTTCGAAATTTTTTAAAATTCTGTCAAAAGTTGATTTTATTTTACGTTCATTAGTTGCAAATGTCTTTAATACAAGTAATGCTTATAAGACTTGAACAGTATCTTATGTGTGATTTGTTAAAAAGCAAACTGGTCGAAAATTGGAAACCAAAAAAAGGTGGATGTATGGTATAAATGAAAGGGCAGAAAATATTTAAAATTTCTTACATAGTGCCAATTTTTATTGAAAAAAACTGAATTTATTTCCAATTAAAAAAAAACTGGTCGAAATTCCAAAAACTAAAGTTGAGGAGTGCTTTTAAGTCGAGTTCTATAGATAGAAATCCACTCTGTAGTATTTACGACGTTATTTTGCAGTTATTATTATTTTCTTACTTTTTTTGAACAAAAGTTGTGATTTTTTAAAAATCAAACTGGTCGAACATTTATATATGAAAAATTAAAGCTGTTGAAAATTATGAGCTGATAGGGCGGAAAAAGTTTCATAGTTCATTCGAAATCACAATTTTTATTAAAAAAAATTGAATATATTCAAAGTTTTGATAAAAAAGACCGCTTTTACTTCAGGTTCTTTATGTAGAAATCTGCTTAAGCTAGTTATGCTAACCATATTTTGTTTTCTTCGAATAGCAAGTGCACAAAAAACTGGTTCATTTTTTTTCTTTGCGAAAAGAACTATTCAAAAATTTTAAATTTGAAAAATAAAATAAAATTTTTTACGAAATTTCGATTATCTTAAAAAATACTGAATTAAATTAAATTTTTTTTAAAAAAATGTTCGAAAATTTTTAATTTCCAAAAATTCTGATGTCAAAAGGTGCTTTTACTTCAGGTTCTTTGTGTACAAAAGTGTTAAAGCTAGCTATGCTAACCATATTTAAGGTTTTATTGCAAAAAGCAAATGTACAAAACTAGTCGATTTTTTCTTTACGAAAAAAACTGGTCGAAAATTTCACGTTTGAAAAATTCTGATGTCAAAATTTGATTTTATTTCATGTTCTTTATGCTAATCAGATTTAAGTGTTTTTTTCAAATAGGAAATGTTCAAAAACTGGTCGATTAATTCTATTTACAATCTTTTGTAAATTTTTTTAACATTTATAATTTTCGCATAGCTTGTCGAAATTACAAATCCCAGGCATTATGGCATTATTCTCTTTATGGGGGCAGAAATTTATAATTGCAGAAATAGTTTAAACAATAAAAAAAAAACTGGTCGAAATTTTGAAATTCAGAAATCTTAATTTTAAAAGTGCTTTTGTTTCTGTTATGTTAGGTCAAACAGTATTTTCGGGAAAATGTGTATTTAACTTTAAACAAACTAGTGAATTATAATGTAGAAAATACTGGTCGAATTAAATTGGAAAACTTGTCGAATTTAAGAAAATCTATTCGACAAATTGTAAAGCAAAAAATCAGAAGCTGTGGGTATCGAATGTAAGGAACTAGTAGAATTAAAGAAACTAGTCGAATTTGTCTAACATATAAAGGTATAGATATCTGTGGATATCAAATTTAAGGAAGAATTATTAAAGGTACTGTATTATTAGTAAATTTTCGACAAAACAAAACTAGTCGAAAATATTATTGTAATTGTAAAGGAATTCAGATGTTTATATGATAAAATGGCCACATTTAAAAAACAAAAACTGGTCGAATTTTTCTAAATTCATACTCATTGTTTCTAGTTGAATATTTTATTTGTCAGGCATTGTCAGTAATGTTTCAACCCTCTCAATTCAATAAATTAAATTTGTTTGCTTACATTTCTGGCAGCTAAAGGACATAAATATAATAAAACTTAAAACATAAAATACATTTTAAATTAATTTTCTTTATTTGACCTCCTATGTTGTTGAAAAATAAGTTTAAAATTATTTTCTTTGCCTTGTTCCCTTCATTCCCAGGATCCTTGTAGTACTTTACAGAATCCTTTAAGAGTACACTCAATAAACAGGCGAACTATTCAATTGAGAAATACCACAAACATAAACAGGTCCTTTGACTAAGATAAAGAATGCTCGGGGCTGTGCTCTATTGCCATGTAAACGCGCATTCCAATGTTATAGCTTACCTCCCCCCCCCCCCCCTAGCTCAAGCCATCTCCCGCTAGTACTTACGTTTTGTGAGCCAAAAATTTACTATTAAAGCCCTCTACAAAGTCCGGACAATATTGACTTAACACCGTGCCAGCTGGTGTACGGGGCCAACATAGATAGCCATCAAAGCGTAAAGGGCAATGTAGTGGTGCCGGCTTTGTTGTCGTATATCCTGGAGTCGACGTGGCTAAGGTCGCGGACAAAGTTGCTGCTGCATTTGTTGCCAAATGGTGAGTGGCCGACGTTGCTGCTGCTGTGGCTGCTGGTGGTGGTGGGCTGACCATCGCACTTGTGCTCTTTGCGTCCCATGCATTGTGCGATGGTGTAATTGAGTTAGGTGCAAGTGTTATCGCATTTATTGTGGCATAAAGTTCATTACGTGCCGCTTCATTCACATTGACATTTTGCAAATCTATGGAGCCTTCATTGAGAACAGCATCCTCTATATAGCGCGGCACAGCAGTGGGATAATCTAAGGCACAAAAGAGAGAAATTTGAGAGGTGCAAATATGACCATACAACCACAGAAAGTGTTAATTAATACGTTAATTAAATTATGTAGATTGCACATGACTTTGTCAGCTAGGCAGTGCTGCAGGTAAATTGTTTGAATTGTTTACTCTGCTGATATTACCTGTGGATGTTAGGGTTTGATTGTCGAACCAGGTCTCATTTTTATAACGTATCATGCATTCCAAAAAGAGATGAGAGAGAAATTCCTTTAAGTTGGCATCCTTGTCCTCACGATGCAGTTGACCGAAAAACAGAGCCATTGTTGGGGAAAAGCGGATTGAGTGTTAAGATTCTGGAAGAATATTCAAAGAGATTTGGTTAAAGTCATGTTAATTTTCAGATGATGGCGGGACTTCAAAATTGTTTTATAGTGCAATCAATACTAAAAAATTACATTAAGACATTATTTTCTTATTGGTTGCTTAGAGTTCTATGCCCTGGGTAGGTCATTCCCTGGTCTTTGCTGGCCAACCGATATTCTAGTTGATATCACATTAGTTTATTATGTTGACTTTCTTTGCACTTGCTAGGAAAGGATAGAAGTTCCTGTTGATTTCTTAGCATTAAAAACGTTTCCCTAAGCACAGCATACTTTGGAGCATGCAGTTGCAATGAGGCCTTCTATAAAAAGGAATTTCTACTAAATAATTGCAAAGTTGGTATTTACTAACTATGGCAACTTTCCATGTAATTGTTAGGAAATGTAAAATGTTTGTCGTGCTTTCTTAGCGTTAAAGAATTTTTGTTAAGCACAGCATACTTTGGGGCACGAAGGTGCAATGAAAATTTCTATAATAAGAAATTTCTACTAAATTTTTGCGAAGATGTTGGGATCTATTAAAATTGGTTTACTATGGCGACTCTCCATGTACTTGTTAAGAAAGTTTGAAACTTCCTGTTGATTTCTTAGCTTATAAGACGTTTCCCTAAGCTCAGCATACTTTGGAGCATGAAGGCGCAATGAAACTTTCTATTAAAATTACTGTATACTAAATAATTGCAAAGAAGTTGGAATGTACTCAAATTGGCGACTTCGATGTACTTGTTACGAATTTTTAAAAGTTTATCTTGATTTTTTAGCTTGTAAGAAATTTTCCTAAGTACAGCATACTTTGGGGCATGATGTTCCAATGAAACCTTCCAGAAAAAGTTAGTAAATGCAAATAAGTTGGGATCTACTAAAATTTGTTAACTATGGCGACTCTCTATGTACTTGTTAGGAAAGTTTAAAAGTTCCCGTTGATTTCTTAGCTTATAAGACGTTTCACTAAGCACAGCATACTTTGGGGCATGTATGTACTGAAATTGGTATCCAACTTTCAACTTTCGATGCTTTTGTTACGAAATTTTAAAAGTTTATCTTGGTTTCTTAGCTTGTAAGAATTTTTCCTAAACACAGCATACCTTTGGGCATGAAGGTGCAATCATGCCTTCTATAAAAATAAATTTATAATAAATAATTGCAGACAAGTTGGAATGTACCCAAATAGGTTTCCTATGGGGATTTTTCATTGCACTTGTTACGAATTTTTTAAAGTTTGTTTTGATTTCTTAGCTTATAAGAATTTTTGTTAAGCATAGCATACTTTGGGGAATGATCTTCCAATGAAACCTTCCATAAAAAGAAATTTTTACTAAATTTTTGCGAAGATGTCGGTATCTACTAAAATTTGTTAACTATGGCGACTCTCTATGTACTTGTTAAGAAAGTTCAAAAGTTCCTGTTGATTCCTTAGCTTATAAGACGTTACACTAAGCACAGCATACTTTGGGGCATGAATGTACTCAAATTGGTATCCAACTTTCAACTTTCGATGCTTTTGTTACGAAATGTTAAAAGTTTATCTTGATTTCTAAGCTTATAAGAATTTTTCCTAAACACAGCATACTTTTGGGCATGATACTTTCTATAAAAATAAATTTATAGTTAATAATTGCAAACAAGTTAAAATGTACTCAAATTGGTTTCCTATGGCAACATTCGATGCACTTGTTACGAAATGTTAAATGTTTGTCTTGATTTCTTAGTTAATAAGACGTTTCCCTAAGCATAGCATACTTTAGGGCATAAAGGTGCAATGAAACCTTTTATTATAAGAAATTTCCACTAAATAATCGTAAAGAGTTTTGAATGTAATAAAATTGATTTCCCTTCAATGCAATTGTAACGAATTTTTAAAAGTTTCTCTTGATTTCTTAGCTTATAAAATTTGTCCTAAGCACAGCATACTTCAGGGCATGAAGATGCAATGAAAGTTTCTAAAAAAAGAAATTTATACTTAACAAAAGCAAAGTCCCTGGAAATTACTAACATTTGTAAACTAAGGCGACTTTCGATGCACTTGTTAAGAAAGTTAAATACTTCCTCTTAATTTCTTAGTTTATAAGAACTATCTCAAAACACAGCATACTTTGGTGCATAAAAGTTAAATGGAACATTCTATAGCCGCAAAGAATTGACAACTTACCAACACTGTTAACATATTTAAGGAGGCCACAAAATATCCCCTTAAGACAACAAAGTTTTGCCAAAACATTCAAAACTTCTATGGCTGTGACTACTTCAGCAAATGATGTATAATTTTAGGCTGAGGGCAGAGAATAAGCAGTCGTAGTTTTCGTGCTATCATATGTAGTTATTTATGCCAACATGTGCCCTTGCTTTCATATATTTATGTTTTGCCTCAACATTTCACTTTCGTGTTTATTAAACTGATTTATTACGTGGGATTATGTTTCATCAACGCAAATATGGCATACTTTTAAGGCTTCGTATATCAAGTAGGGATTAATGTCTACTTTTAGGAAATCGTAATAAAATCTATGGTAAAGCAGGACGTTAGTTTCGTGGAAGTTATTTTGGGGTTCTAAGTCATGTAGCATATTTTGTTAAGCTTATGTAAAAGACAGCAAAAACATAGCATATATTAAGGTTAACATAATGAAAGTTAATTAAATGTTAGCGGTACATATTTTTGGGGTCAGATTTTTACATATACTCATACATATAATGTATATTTAGTAACGTATGTGGTTTAACGGCTGCAAAATTTTAAGTAACATTTTTCTTTAATAGGATTATCTCAAAGGTAATAGACATAACCATATTTTTAAATAATCTCATTAACATGACCCATGTTAACAGAGTTTCAGAGCAACACTCATTTTCGGATCATGATTAAAAAAACTATAAAAATATAAAAATATAAAAATATAAAAATATAATAATATAAAAATATAAAAATATAAAAATATAAAAATATAAAAATATGAAAATATAAAAATATAAAAATATAAAAATATAAAAATATAAAAATATAAAAATATAAAAATATAAAAATATAAAAATATAAAAATATAAAAATATAATAATATAAAAATATAAAAATATAAAAATATGAAAATATAAAAATATAAAAATTTAAAAATATAAAAATATAAAAATATAAAAATATAAAAATATAAAAATATAAAAGTATAAAAATATAAAAATATAAAAATATAATAATATAAAAATATAAAAATATAATAATATAAAAATATAAAAATATAAAAATATAAAAATATAAAAATATAAAAATATAAAAATATAATAATATAAAAATATATTAGTCGTTACTATGTCAAACTCAGGTGAGGGCGCACACCTGTTTCAATCCAATGCCTTCTTGCGCTAAAGGGCTCTGGCGTAAGTGACCGTTTTGTCCCTCCTCATCTCATTAGGTCCCGACGGCTTCTACGGCGGCCTAAGGACCGAACCATAAATATGAATACACAAACCAAACAAACAAAACAACAACAAACAACAACTTCGGAGAAGTCTGGTAACGGACCCTCCATTTCTACTCCCTCGAAAAGAGGCAGACTTTTCGGCTCGACTAAGTTGTCGCAAGAAGCCAAGAGGCACAATATTAGTACCTTATCTTCCTTCTTTAAGAAGAACGCGGCAGAAGAAGCCCCCCCTAACGGGGACACGGCAGCATCTACTTTGGGAACCAGCAAGCCAACGCCAGGCAATGCCTCCCCACCTCGCGCTGGTAAGCCAGCTAAACGGGTACGACCTCATGATCAACGATACCGTGACCGTCGAAGGGCCAACTACATCCTTTCAACCGTTGGCAAAATCCCTGAGGCTCAAAGATCCACGGAGCAAAACCAATTGGTTCAAAAGGCCAAAAACCAACTGAACCAATCACAGACCCCACAAGGGACTGATAACATAAAACGTCAGCGATCTGCTGACGATGAACCTGGCATTGCCAGATCACAAAAGAGATCAAAGATCCAAGAAGGAGTCCGGTATAGCGACATAGCCAGGAACAGTCTCTTGCGCGCCGTCGTAGACAACTCACATCCTAGCGGTAGCATCTCCTTTGATAACTGGAGGAAAGCTAACGCTAGGCTGCTTGTTGCGTACGCTAGTGTAATAAGGGACAATCCTGGCACTCCAGCAAGATGTACCGATGCAGGTTGGTATCAGAACGGAGTAAAGCTCATGGCATTCCACGACCAACGCTCGTTAGAGTTATTCGAAAAGGCTCTAACGGTCATTGGCGAAGTATGGCCAGGAGCTAAGCTCTGTCTGGTAGAGCAATGCGACATTCCCAACAGGCCTAGGGGTCGCATAAAAATCCCAGACATAATGGCTAGTAACCAAAAGGCTATCCTGGAGCTTCTGCAAATATCCAACCCCAGCCTCGATGTGAGAAACTGGAAAATCTTGAAGGTTTCGGAATCACGGAACACCTTCGTTCACGTCACCCTCCTCATCACCGATGAAAGCAGTGACCTAATAAAGAAAATGAACAATTTAATATACTGCGGCTTCACCGAAACAATGATGTGGATATATAAAACTAAAAATGCCACACAGACGGTAACCGCAAACGTGCCACCTACAGCTGCAGCACCACCCGTTGCTCCGACACCAAACACTGCAACTCCCGCAGCTACAGCACCATCCGTCGCTCCGACAGCAGTAACTGCAACTCCCGCTGAGGTCAACCTCGCAGCGCCGAGCAACAATCCGGCATATGAAGAGCACTGCTCAGATGCTGAATCCATGGCATCTACCATGGTCAGCTTAGGAGGGCTTTTCCAGGAGGCCGATGAGAATGACCTACTGATGAGCGATGACGACGACGCCAACAACACCGTCATTGAGCAGTCTTCGGGTGGTACAGATAAACCTGCACCACTCTAAGAGTGCTTCAGCAGCACTTCAGGTACGTCTTTCCGAGCTCCAGGAGGACGTACTTCTCATCCAGGAGCCCTGGATAAATCAAAACAGAGTCTGTGGATTGAACCACAGAAACTACAGACTCTATCAAGGTAAGGTAAATGCTAAAATACGAGCGTGCATCCTAGTACGGAAACAGCTTGACGCATTCCTGCTAAATACTTTCGGTAACGAAGATCTTACAATTATAGGTTTAGAACTGAAACAGTCAACCCTATGGATAGCCTCGGCATATCTACCATACGAAGACCAAAACCCCCCATCGGAGGAACTGAGGAAAGCAGTACTAACGGCGGAACACAACAAGACCACCCTCATTGTCGGAATGGATGCAAACGCACACCACACGCTGTGGGGAAGTAAAACGATCAACAAACGAGGTGAGTTACTCTTTGATTATATTCTAAATAGAAACTTAGTAGTGCATAACCAGGGAGATACGCCCACCTTTATTAACTCGATCACTGAGCAGGTCATAGACCTGACAATTTCCAATGCCGAAAACGACTTGATATCAAACTGGCGGGTTGAAGATGTTCACTCCTTCTCCGACCACCAATACATTTCCTTTGAAATATCTGCTCAAATAACGAAGCCGATAGAAACCTTCAACAAGAGACGGATGAAATGGGACGTCTACAGGGAACACCTTGCAAGACTCCTACCGAATACAACTGACCTCACCATTGACAACCCACAAAAGTTGGACAGCATGGTAGGAAAAGTTACAAAAGCCCTGGCCTTAAGCACCAGGAAATCCTGCCCAAGACGGAAAGATGGGAAAAAGCAGAAGCCTCCATGGTGGAACGATGAGATTTCCAGATCCCGTGCTTCCACCAGAAAATCCTTCAACAAGGCCAAGAGAACAGGCCAATGGGAGGAGTACAAGGAGAATTTAAGACTCTTCAAGAAACTACTGAAGAAGGCAAAAAGATCCTCATGGAGGAAATATACCAACGATGTCGAAAAAACCGCAGAGGTAAGTAGACTTAGGAAAGTATTATCCTCGACAGCCAGCGCCCCGGCATACATAATGAAAAATGATGGTACCTGGACTGAATCCTCAAAGGAAACCTTGGAAATCCTAACGGAAACCCATTTCCCTAGGGGAGGGTCCAACTCTATAACCGTCGAACCTACCGACTTCTGCGATAGAATACCGGTAATTGAAAAGAACATGATCAAGGACGCCATCAGCGACTTTGATCCTTACAAATCACCCGGTCCGGACGACATTATACCCGCCGAGCTTCAACAGTCTATGGAAATACTACTGCCATGGCTCGAGGCTATTTTTAACGGCTGTGTGAAATTATCCTACCTGCCAATACGATGGAGAACGGCTAAAGTGGTCTTCATCCCAAAGGCGGGAAAGCCATCACACACCAAAGCGAAGGACTTTAGACCTATAAGTCTTACTTCATTCCTTTTGAAAACCCTTGAGAGAATCATGGACGACATTATCAAAAATACAATTGGCCCGAATCTCCATTCGAATGCTCAGCATGCCTACACAAAGGGGAAATCGACAGAAACCGCACTTCATGCACTATTGTATCCCATAGAGAAATCGCTAGATAGGAAAGAATTTTCTCTAGTCGCCTTTATGGACATAGAGGGAGCTTTCAACAACATCGAACCCCTCTGCATCATGACAGAGCTCAACAGCCTACATATCAACTCACATATTAGCAAGCTGATTCGCAACATGCTAATAAAGAGAACTATCACCTCAAAGCTGGGAAATCACACCCTCACTAGAAGGGTGACTAGAGGCACCCCTCAAGGGGGAGTATTATCGCCGCTATTGTGGAATTTTGCCGTCAACGACGTTCTCAAACGGTTGGAGTCGGAAGGATGCACAGTAGTAGCGTATGCAGATGATATAGCACTCTGCGTCTCTGGAGGAAGTTTATCTTGTCTCGAACAAAGGATGCAGGACTATGTCAACATCCTGGCAAACTGGTGTGCCAGTAGAGGACTTAATGCGAACCCCGACAAAACAGAACTAGTCCTTTTCAGTCGGAAACAGAAATCGCCCGCTACATCCAACATCTATCTGGGCAACAAACAACTCAACTTCTCCGATACGGCGAACTACCTGGGCCTTATATTAGACAGGAAGCTTAATTGGAGACAGAACATTGAAAGCAGATCCACCAAGGCACTCATAGCTTTATATACATGCCGTAAAGCTATCGGGAAAACCTGGGGATTTAAACCCAAGGTAACACTTTGGATTTACAATGCTATAGTGAAGCCAATATTACAATATGGCTCTATAGTGTGGTGGTACGCGCTCGACAAGAAGAGCAAATTTAGACAATTAGATCGTGTTCAACGATCCTCTTGTCTCCTGATAACCGGATGTATGAGATCGACCCCCTCTAAGGCTCTCTACACGATACTCAATCTACTACCACCTGATCTGAGCTGCAAATGCTCCGCTCTCAAATCAGCTATTCGACTAAACGAGATTGAACATTGGGATCCTTCCATAGGACATTCAAGGATCCTGAACCATATCAACATCTCACTTGGAACTGACTACGTGCTCAATACACGGAAATCAAACATTCTCTACGAAATCAAAACGCCCACTAGAAAGGAGTGGGCAGAGAACGAGAACGCAATGTATGGACCAATAAACATCTTTACCGATGGGTCCAAACTGGATGACAAGGTCGGCTATGGTATCTACTCCGTGGACCTAGGCCTAAGTATAAGATCGAGAATTCCAGACTACTGCAGCGTTTTCCAAGCGGAAGTACTTGCTATTAAACGAGCCGCGGACACGATCAACGTGAGGAAGATATCACAGGAGGATATTCTCCTGTTCACGGATAGTCTAGCGGCGGTAAACTCATTGAAGTCCAGTGACATCAAATCGAAAGTGGTCAGTGCCTGTCGGAAATCTCTTAACGAGATATCCAGGAATAACAGAGTTCTGGTTACGTGGATACCCGGACACAGCGGAATCGAGGGCAACTGCAGAGCGGACGAAGAGGCCAGACAGGGCTCAGCCCTGCAGGAATGCGACGTTGAACACGTAGCACTTCGCCCTATATCCACCTGTAAAAATACCATTGGAAATCTAACGTTTGAAATTGCAAACGACAGATGGAAGAAGAAACCTGTAGAAAGGCCAAAAAGACTTGGCCAGAATACAACGCGAAACGCACATAGTACCTGGTAAGCCTAGAGAGGGACCAGATAAGAAAAATTATTACATTCCTGACGGGACATGGACCCATAGGCAGTCATGCGAGCAGAATGGGATTCGCAACAAAAAGCGAATGCATCTACTGCGGCAGCATTGAACCATCCACCGACCACATTATATGTGATTGCCCAGCGCTATACAGAAGGAGACTGGAAACCCTGGGGAAACCCTTCCTAAATGGTGCAGAGGAACTTGCATCGTTGGATATCGGAAGGATTAACAACTTTTGTAAAATTATAAACTGGACGGATTGGATCGAAACTCCGGATACCCAATCGACAACTGGCAACGCAATCATGCAGCACACGCGCTGATAGCATAGGTTGAAGGGACGGCGTAAATGCCCAACGGGTGTCACAATGGGTCCATAAGGACCTAAGTGTTCTCCTCGAAGATGGAGATGCCCGCACACCAACCAACCAACCAAAATATAAAAATATAAAAATATAAATATATATAAATATAAAAATATAAAAACAAAAAAAATTTAAAAATATAAACATTTAAACAGTCAATTCTATGGTATGACGAAGTTTTGTATTGGTCTATCGCTGAGAAAAAAATTTTCGAATCTGGTTGGAAATCTCTGGCTTTCGATTGGTAGTGTGACATTCACGTATTGCATATAGAAATGAGTCCTTAAAATATGGAAATCTTAACATGTTGCTGTTATTCCATTGTGACACAGGTCACGTTCTTAAAGTAGTTTTCCTAGTTATGGAAACTATGGCATATTTTCAGGCTTATATTTAACAATTAATTAATTATGATCTTACGCAAACTTACACATTAACTTAATAAGACATTATGGTTACATTATCCACACAAAATGACAACGAAAAGTTGTTTGAAGGGGAATAAACAAATAATACAATTAGTACGGCATATACTAAGGCGTTAATGTGAATGGAAAAAGTGAACAGCAATATTTTTTTTGTTTTAGAAAAATACAAAGGCATAGTGGGCAAGAAACAATAGCAAAGACGGCTTATAGTAGAAACCAATAAATATTTTAGAATTTGCAGACATCTTAAATTTTCCTTAAATGGCGCAGTGTGTTTTTCAGCGATTTTTGTTAACTTGAAACTAATATTTTCATAAAAATAGCATAACATTCATTTGTTCATAGGAATTTTGCTGCATTTTTTTTAAAAAAAACGTTTTCTATATTATTGTATTGCATACATTTAGGCTGTAAATACTTTTGAGAAAAAAAGCTTAGCACACTTTTGGGCAGACAAAAAGGCAATTATAAAAGAGAACCTATAAAAATGTGGAAAGAAAGAAACCCAAACCCTTGAGAGGTTAAGAAAAAAGGTGAACAAAATTTCTTCCAAGAATAAGTCAAGCGGAAAGGTATAACGTTTATTTTAAGGGCGGTGCTAAATTTAATTGTATTAGTTAAACAACATTCTTAATTTTGTAGCAATTTTTGATGAATGAGAAAACGAGGCAACGAATATCCCAAAATTCCAGCAACAGTTTATAAAAATCAGCCATTAATTGGTAAAGCCCTGAATCGCAACAAGAGCAAATTAAGCATGTAATTAAATATTTTATGGAAAACGGTTATGTATAACATTTCGCTATTGTGAAGGTTATTCCTTATAAGAAATGGTTATGCGGTCAAACGAGGTATACAAAACTAATTAAGGTCTAAAACGTTGTGACAGAAAGATACTATAAACTACACGTTTCGCTTTTGAAAAGTATGTGCCATATTACAACTTATATTCTGTGGAATATGTCACTCCATTATCATATTTTCCAAATAACTTGAATATGCTTGTATAAGAACACAAGTGTATTTTTTGCAGCAATGCTACATTTTAGCATTTTTTTAGGTTTTAACACATGTGCCATGTTTTAAAAAGCATAAATTATAAAATTTCACCAGAAGAGTGCCATATTTAAAGATGTTCGAAATGTTGGGCTGTACCACAACAAAACTTAATTTTTGTTGCATACAGCCAGGCTGACAAAAACTCTAAAACAACGGCAGTGCTAATAGTTTCCCATGATTTCCCCACAGTTTTGCATACACAAGCGAGCTGGAGTTTACCTGTTAAAGGCATTAACATATTAACAAATACCATAACATGCACAACTGTACAAAATTTGAAAATATATGCAGCACACTTTTAAAGCAGGAGCGCACACAGAGTTTTCTGCTTTCGCATATTTGTTTGAAGAATTTTTCACAACCGTTTATTAAACAGAAGTAAGGAGAGAGAGGGAGTGATGGCATTAGGAGAGAGACCTAATACAACAACTTGTAGTAAAACAGTGCCTGTGTTTATCATATTTTCTGGCTAAAAACTAACCTAATTATGTGGGCATAGCAGCAGATTTTGTTATATTTTATAATTTTGTATGTTTTTGCATTTTAAATGAATCTAGAGTTGTTTTACTTGCTTTAGCTGCTGCTTCCTTTTTCTGTTGGCACTTTAAATTGTATTCAAGATACGTTGTTTTATATTTGAATTTATTTTTATAGCATATATTAAGGTTGAGTCAAAGCTTTTCTTTGATAGCATGATATTAATGTATGTTTGACTCGTTTTAATTTTTTCTCATATAAATCTATCGTATTAGCATAAGAAAATTGCTTTGCCTTATCAAGTGTGAACAATTAACAAGAATTTGCGGGTTTCACCTTGAGAGCTTATTTGTAAGCACAAAAGTGTTGCATACTTTGTGGAGTGTATACATGTAATAATGCAAAATCTTAGCATTATTTATATTGTCGTTTAGGTGTGAGCAATTTGAAAGTAAATTTATTAAAAAACAAATATATGAAAAAGGGAAAAATGATGTAAATGTAAATAATTTTTTTAAAAAAGTGAAGCATACCTGGAGGGTTAGGTTATCTATAAGTACATATGATACATATCTGGCATATTAAGTTTTTTCTCATAATTTATATGGTATTGTGAGAAATGTAAATATTTAACAACGTAATACATTGCACTGATTTGGATCTGAGGCATACCTTTAGGGGTATTAATTTAAATGAAGCATAATTTTGGGAGATAATATTAAAATGTATTTATTATGTGTAAAATTCAAATATAAATAAATGAAAACCAGTACAGACATTTCAGTCTGTTGAATTGGCTGATAAATACATTTACCCTATCTATGATATTGTTTATGTATCGTGTTATTGAAAGCAAAAGATTTTTAATAAAAAATACGGACGTACTAGAAGATCGATATAGTCCATATTCCTTCACGAATCAAACTTTCATGAGCGTACTACTTACTTACTTACTTAAGTGGCCAATTACAATTTACGAAACGTAGTTCATAAATTTGAGGCCTGTTGTAATAAAGAATTCCACACGCTTCGGTCTTCTGCGTGTGTTCTCCAGTTAGTCCTACCAGATGATGGCACATCGCCTACCACTTGGTCCTTCCAACGGAGTTTGGGTCTCCCTGCTCTGCGCCGTCCTTCAGGTTCGCCTTCAAACACCTTTCTCGCTGGAGCATTTACATCCATCCTGGCAACATGTCCCAGCCATCGAAGTCGTTGGATTCTGACTCTTTTAGCTACGTCGATGTGGTAAAGCTCATACAGCTCATTGTTCATCCGATGGCGAAAATGGCCTTCGACACAGATAGGTCCATATATTTTTCGGAGTACTTTTCTCTCGAATACTCCCAGGTTTTGTATATCCGTTGTAGTAAGCACCCATGATTCGGCACCATACAACAGAACAGGTAAGATAAGCACCTGGTATAGCTGTTTCTTAGTATTCCGAGAGAAGGTGGTGTTACTAAAGTGCTGCCGAAGTCCGTAGAAACATCTATTGGCTAGCACTATTCTCCGTTTAATTTCTTGGCTGACATTATTCATCTTGTTGACGGAAGATCCGAGGTAGGTAAATTCGTCGACTACCTCAAAACAATAATTGTCAACGTTCACGGTGCGTCCCCATCGAGAGGACTCTTTGTTCGTCGAAATCATTATTTTTGTTTTGTCCTCGTTGACCGCTAAACCCATTTTTGCTGACTCCTTTTCTAGCGATGAGAAAACTGAAGTAACATCCCGCAGATTTCGGCCAATGATATCTATATCATCGGCGTAGGCTAGTGGCATGTGGCTTTTGTGGAATATGGTGCCAGACATGTTGATACCAGCCTTTCTCATCACCTTCTCCATAACTATGTTAAATAGTGTACAGGACAGGCTATCGCCCTGCCTGAGACCTTTTTCCGTGTTGAATGGTTCAGACTGATCCTTACCAATCTTAACCGAGGATTTGGTGTTGTCTAAGGTACATGTGCAAAGTCGAATCAGCTTTGCAGGAATACCAAACTCAGACATGGCCTCATAAAGCCTATTCCTTATCGGAGAGTCGAAGGCAGCTTTGTAGTCGACAAAGAGGTGGTAGGTGTCGATCTGCTTTTCATGAGTTTTTTCCAGGATTTGTCGTAAGGTGAATATTTGATCCGTCGTAGATTTGCCAGGTCTAAAGCCGCACTGATATGGTCCAATTAGTTTTTCTACAATTGGCGTTAGACGTTCACACAATATGCTTGAAAGGACCTTGTACGCAATTGGTAATAGGCTTATTCTTACAGTTCTTACATTCACTACGATCTCCTTTCTTGTATGTGGGACATAACAGACTGAGACTCCAATCCCCGGGCATGCTCTCCTCTTGCCAGATGTTCTCTATGAGCTGATGCATGCTCCTAATCAGCTCCTCCCCGCCAGCCTTAAACAATTCAGCAGGGAGACCATCGGCTCCAGCAGCTTTGTTGTTTTTAAGGCGGGAGACGGCCATACGTATCTCGCTCTGGCTCAGAGGTGGACAGTTAATACCATCGTCATGGATTGGAGCGGGGTCTTCTGGAGTGGTGTCAGTATCCAGTAAATTTCTAAAGTGATCTCTCCATATCTTCAGAACGTTATCCGGGTCCGTCACTATCTGACCATCGCTGTCCTTGCAGGAGGGCAACCCTGTTCCACGCATTCTCGCTTTCACTCTCTTGTCGAATTTTCGGGCTTCCCCTCTACTTCGGAGCAACTCAGTGCACTCGTCCTGCCTCTTCTTCAGCTCCTTCTTTTTTCTTCTAAAAAGACGCGTTGCCTGTCGTCTCTTTTCCCTGTGCCGTTCACGAACAGCTCGCGTTGCCATTGGCTGCAGTTTCGCCCTGTATGCAGCAACCGTCTCTCTCGTGGCATTGCGACATTCATCATCGTACCAGGCATCTTCTTGAGACGGCTTTGAGTACCCAAGTACGCTTCTCGCAGCCCGTTCTAAGGAGTCGGCTATATTTTGCCACTGCGAGGTTATATTGTCAGGGGTTGGAGCATTCCGCAGAGTTGAGTTAGGTGGTTGGAGTAGGCGTTTGCTACCTCTGTGGTCCGCAGTTTACCGATGTCCAGCTTTCGTTGTGCCTGGTTACGTACGTTTTTCGCCATGCTTAGCCTTGTGCGTACCTTAACTGAGGTAAGGAAGTGATCGGAGTCAATGTTCGCACCCCTAATCACTCGTACGTCCAGAACACTCGATGCGTGCCTTCCATCGACTACCACATGATCAATCTGATTCCTCGTCAATTGATCTGGAGATAACCATGTTGCCTTATGAATATTTATATGGTCAAATCTAGTGCTGCTAACTACCATATTTCTTGCCGCAGAGAAATCAATCAGTCTGATGCCATTGTTCGACGTTTCGGTGTGCAGACTGAATTTTCCGATGGTAGGCTCAAATGCGGTTTCCCTGCCTATTTTAGCATTAAAATCGCCTAGTACAATTTTAATGTCATGGCTCGGGCTACGGTCATATACATATTCTAGGCTCTCGTAGAACTCGTCTTTGTCCTCATCGCTTTTCTCTTCTGTCGGAGCATGGGCACATATAAGTGTTATGTGGAAAAACTTTGTTTTGACTCTTATGGTGGCTATACGTTCACACACCGGGTTGAACCTTGAGACTAGGTGTCGCAGTCTCTTGCCAACCACAAATCCACATCCAAACTCGTGCTTGTCCGCATGGCCACTATAGTAGATGTCGCACGTCTTCATGCGCGAGCACCCGTGTCCCGTCCACCGGATTTCCTGTAAAGCGGTTATGTCAGCCTTGTATTCTTCGAGGACTTCCGCCAGCTGGATAGAGGCACCTGGTCTATACAGTGTTCTAACATTCCAGGTGCATATCCTTAAATCATGGTCCTTAATTCGTTTGCGGTGGTCGTCAACATTTTGGGGGGTCCATTTTATTCTTTTCTTACTTCTTTTCATTGCAATAGTTTATACGTCGGTGGCGGGTTGCAAGCCCAGCGCACCACGTCGCAGTTTTCTCCTCCTGCCAGGATTTTATTACAGCCGCCCATTCTGGGTCAGACGCTGACCAGGGTACCGCTCACTCTGAGCAGACGTGTCTGGGTTTTAGGTTTCGCCCCTCACAGTTAGTCGTGCTCTGACGGGTGTCAGAGGCACGCTTCCAGGCGTCACCACGTGGAGGTACTCCGTCCGCAGTAGTACTACGAATACGGAGTTCTGTGAGTAGACTTGAAGTGCAATTGGCAAGGATCACTCTGGGTTTGCCAAGTTAAACCGATCAGAAGCTTTACCTTGCATCACACTCCCGACGCCCTTCATGAGCGTACATCTCACACAATTTAAGGCTGACCTCCGTATACATTCAAAAAAGATATGAACGTAAATCAATGATGGTGATTTTGGTCATTTGTAGTGGTGGAGGGAGTTGGGTACCTCATTCTATATAGTCCATAGTCATACCTGAGTCAAATTTTCATAAATCAAATTTTCATAAGAGTACATCTCAATGTAAAACACGACTGATTTCAGCGTAATTACTTAAAAAATATGCGTATAAAGGACTATAAGGGTAAGTTCGGTCATTTGTATGGAAGTTACCAGAAGGAACTTGGCAAAAGTTTAGATTTTCTGAGAGTTTGTCTAGTATTGCAAGATAATGAAACTGACCAAATTTAAATATACTTCAGATGGACTTTTGACATTTTTCTACAAAGAGGAAATTTTTATGGTAGTTGCCGGAAAGGGGTGGGGTCTTCAGCTTACTTACAATTCCATTCTCTTTTGGAACATATTAATTCTGGTAATGGATTCACTAGGATCTGTATTAAACTGTTTGGTGGAATTTGGCGATTAAAACCCACAACAACAACACCTTACAATCCTTCACACAAACCTTATTATCTACAAATGAACGAAACAGAGTTGCCAACAATGATCGTATGATAATCGGATTATATGCCCAAACGAGTGCCGATACATTTAAAATCGGCATAAACAATTATCACCCCAGCTACTTCTACCAGCTGTTACAACAACAACAACAACAACAAGGATCTGTCCAGGTTTTCTCGAGTTATGGTGCCTACCCGCCAGCCTGAGAGATGGATAGACATACGTCCCAAAAAGTCCTGAAACGAATACTTGGGGTCCAACACGTATCCTAATGCCAAGTAGAAGGGTGCTTTGTCGATGTTGTGATATAACATTTAGTTAGGTATCCTAAATATTTCTGGCTGACGGTTTGTTTTGTTACGTATTAGTGATATTACTTATCAGAGTACAACGCGGCGTACGAACATGTATCGATTTAAATCATACGGCAATTGAAAGATATGAATGAACTTTGAAATAAATTTAAGACAAACCCTTCAATTCGAAACCATCCTTTGTTGATGTTGATATATTAAATTTAATTTGGAATATTAAATTTCTCTGGCAGACTTTAGTACCATTATATATAAATACTAGTCGATAACTTTTTTTTTTGTTGCTAAAAAAATATTGTGGTCTATTTCTTTAAACTTTATGAGAGACCTCTAAGGAAACACATTCTTTATTGGTATGAATAATATTTATTCGAAGTCCACTGAACGTATGAGTGTTATGAATTTGTAAAAAATTAGAAGTAATTTAATTGTTATATACGATAATTGTTGCTTTATAACTTTAAAAAAGTAAGATAAAACAATTTTTTTTTGAAAGTAAAAAGAAAAAATATCTCCAATAATGACTTAAAACAGAGTTTTTATTTATACTTCTATTTTCGATTCCGTACACTTTTTTTTTCAATTCTTAATTTTTGGAATTTTTGATTTTTATGTTTTTATGGTTGGTTGGTTGGTGTGCGGGCATCTCCATCTTCGAGGAGAACACTTAGGTCCTTATGGACCCATTGTGACACCCGTTGGGCATTTACGCCGTCCCTTCAACCTATGCTATCAGCGCGTGTGCTGCATGATTGCGTTGCCAGTTGTCGATTGGGTATCCGGAGTTTCGATCCAATCCGTCCAGTTTATAATTTTACAAAAGTTGTTAATCCTTCCGATATCCCACGATGCAAGTTCCTCTGCACCATTTAGGAAGGGTTTCCCCAGGGTTTCCAGTCTCCTTCTGTATAGCGCTGGGCAATCACATATAATGTGGTCGGTGGATGGTTCAATGCTGCCGCAGTAGATGCATTCGCTTTTTGTTGCGAATCCCATTCTGCTCGCATGACTGCCTATGGGTCCAGGAATGTAATAATTTTCCCGTCAGGAATGTAATAATTTTCCTTATCTGGTCCCTCTCTAGGCTTACCAGGTACGATGTGCGTTTCGCGTTGTATTCTGGCCAAGTCTTTTTGGCCTTTCTACAGGTTTCTTCATTCTTCCATCTGTCGTTTGCAATTTCAAACGTTAGATTTCCAATGGTACTTTTACAGGTGGATATAGGGCGAAGTGCTACGTGTTCAACGTCGCATTCCTACAGGGCTGAGCCCTGTCTGGCCTCTTCGTCCGCTCTGCAGTTGCCCTCGATTCCGCTGTGTCCGGGTATCCACGTAACCAGAACTCTGTTATTCCTGGATATCTCGTTAAGGGATTTCCGACAGGCACTGACCACTTTCGATTTGATGTCACTGGACTTCAATGTGTTTACCGCCGCTAGACTATCCGTGAACAGGAGAATATCCTCCTGTGATATCTTCCTCACGTTGATCATGTCCGCGGCTCGTTTAATAGCAAGTATTTCCGCTTGGAAAACGCTGCAGTAGTCTGGAATTCTCGATCTTATACTTAGGCCTAGATCCGCGGAGTAGATACCATAGCCGACCTTGTCATCCAGTTTGGACCCATCGGTAAAGATGTTTATTGGTCCATACATTGCGTTCTCGTTCTCTGCCCACTCCTTTCTGGTGGGCGTTTTGATTTCGTAGATTTCGTTTTATATTTTTGTATTTTTATATTTTTATATTTTTATATTTTTATATTTTTATATTTTTATATTTTTATATTTTTATATTTTTATATTTTTATATATTTATATTTTTGTATTTTTATATTTTTATATTTTTATATTTTTATATTTTTATATTTTTATATTTTTATATTTTTATATTTTTATATTTTTATATTTTTATATTTTTATATTTTTATATTTTTATATTTTTATATTTTTATATTTTTATATTTTTATATTTTTATATTTTTATATTTTTATATTTTTATATTTTTATATTTTTATATTTTTATATTTTTATATTTTTATATTTTTATATTTTTATATTTTTATATTTTTATATTTTTATATTTTTATATTTTTATATTTTTATATTTTTATATTTTTATATTTTTATATTTTTATATTTTTATATTTTTATATTTTTATATTTTTATATTTTTATATTTTTATATTTTTATATTTTTATATTTTTATATTTTTATATTTTTATATTTTTATATTTTTATATTTTTATATTTTAATATTTTTATATTTTTATATTTTTATATTTTTATATTTTTATATTTTTATATTTTTATATTTTTATATTTTTATATTTTTATATTTTTATATTTTTATATTTTTAAATTTTTATATTTTTATATTTTTATATTTTTATATTTTTATATTTTTATATTTTTATATTTCTATATTTTATATTTTTATATTTTTATATTTCTATATTTTATATTTTTATATTTTTACATTGTTATATTTTTATATTTTTTGATTATTATATTTTTATATTTTTATAATTTTATATTTTTATATTTTTATATTTTTATATTTTTATATTTTTATATTTTTATATTTTTATATTTTTATATTTTTATATTTTTATATTTTTATATTTTTATATTTTTATATTTTTATATTTTTATATTTTTATAATTTTATATTATTATATTTTTATATTTTTATATTTTTATATTTTTATATTTTTATATTTTTATATTTTTATATTTTTATATTTTTATATTTTTATATTTTTATATTTTTATATTTTTATATTTTTATATTTTTATATTTTTATATTTTTATATTTTTATATTTTTATATTTTTATATTTTTATATTTTTATATTTTTATATTTTTATATTTTTATATTTTTATATTTTTATATTTTTATATTTTTATATTTTTATATTTTTATATTTTTAGATGTGTCAAAGTGTGTTTTTCACTTTCTATGAATCACAGTAGTTGAGTATTAATTAATATTATATATCATAATTACATAGAAACTCATTTCCTTGTTCTTGCATGATTATTTCATTTACTTTAGCAATACCTAGCAGTTATTTCCAGTTATTATTTGGGCATTTAAAGGGTATTACCCCTTAAGCTGTGTTTCATTCACTGACTAATATATTCGGTCGTGTGTTCATGATGCTTAACATATCAATTTTCCTTTCATCGCAATTCACTCTGTAATTAGTTATATTAGTGATGGCCTCAAATAGCTATATGAATAATTATGGGGTTCCTTTTAACAAGGACATCAGGTTTCTGGTCAAATCAAATTTATTTCATTTGTGTTGATGTATTTCTGCAGCAACATTCTTGATTAATTACTTAATTTAGTAATGCAATAATTATTGCTGGGGCGAAACCAATAGAAAGCAGACACTGTTGAAACTTTTCGGGTAACTTAATGTTAATGGATTTAATTTTTCTATTGTGGCCAAATATGTGTAAGGGTGAATTTTATGGGGATGGAAAAACAAAGCAGCTATTGGCAAAAACTTCGGTAAGAAACTCTCTTATTATGAATAAGCAGCTGTTGGAATTTTTAGATATATTCAGCTTTAATGTGATTAGTAAGGGTTAAAATAATTTGTTTATTATATAAATGCATATACCACTACCATTGAATTAATATAAATCATACGTCGACAATATGAATGATTCTTTTCACACTTATATTGCGTATGATTAATGTGAAATTATCTGTCCATACTTATACGCACCATTAGACAACAAATTAATATTAATCATAGGTGGTACAGAAATTATAAAAGTTCAAAGACTAGCACAGACTATTTTGTCAGGTGCTGTCGTAATATAAATTATTAGTCTCTACATATTAATATTATTTTAATTTAATGTAACAAAAGTACTTTTTATTGTAACAAAAGTACTTTTTATTGTAACAAAAGTACTTTTATTGTAACAAAAGTACTGTCACTGTAACAAAAGTACCTATTAAGTGTACCAAGAATACTATTATTGTAACAATAGTACTAAATTTATTGTATTAAAAAGTACTTTTTATTTTACTAAAAAGTACTTTTTATTTTACTAAAAAATATTTTTTATTGTACTAAAAATACGTTTTCTGTATCTGCCAGAAGTTTTTTTAGTGCATCAACAAGAACTTTTATTGTACTAAAAGTTATCTTATGGCAATAAAATTTACTTTTTATTGCATAATGTCTTTTGTTGTACAAAAAAGTACATTTATTTTAATAAAAAGTACTAACAAAAGTACCTTTTAATGTACCAAAAGTACTATTATTGTAACAGAAGTACTTTTTTTGTACTAAAATGTACTTATTATTGTACTAAAAGTTATCTTAAGGTAATAAAATTTACTTTTTATTGCATCAAGTCTTTTGTTGTACCAAAAAGTACATTTATTGTAATAAAATGTACTATCAAAAGTACCTTTTAATGTACCAAAAATAATATTATTGTAACAAAAGTACTTTTTTTTGTACTAAAAAGTACTTTTTATTTTCACGTTTACTTTTTAATTTAATAATTATTGTAACAGAAGTACTTTTTTTGTACTAAAATGTACTTATTATTGTACTAAAAGTTATCTTAAGGTAATAAAATTTACTTTTTATTGCATCAAGTCTTTTGTTGTACCAAAAAGTACATTTATTGTAATAAAAAGTTCTATCAAAAGTACCTTTTAATGTACCAAAAATAATATTATTGTAACAAAAGTACTTTTTTTTGTACTAAAAAGTACTTTTTATTTTCACGTTTACTTTTTAATTTAATAAAAATTACCTTGTATTGCACCAAAAAGTACGTTTGCTATATCCAGAAGTATTTTTATTGCATCAACAAGTACTTTTACTGTTAAAAAGTATTTTTATTGTTGTAATTGTTGTACCATAATATACTTTTGTTGTAACAAAAGAACTTTTTAATGTTCTACAAGTAATTTTTATTGTACTAAAAAGTACTTTTATTTTAACAAAAGTACTTTTAAATGTACCAAAAGTACTATTACTGTAACAAAAATACTTTTTATTGCACTAAAAGTTATCTTATGGTAATAAAATTTACTTTCTATTGCATCATGTCTTTTGTTGTACCAAGAGTACATTTATTGTAATAAAAAAACTAACTAAAGTACCTTTTAATGTACAAAAATTCATATTATTGTACTTTTAATTACCTACAATTTTCTAGAATTTTAATGAGCTACCATATATTCTAGAAGGCAGAGCTACAGGCGATTGGTTCCAAAAAAGTTATAATTTATATCAAACTAGTGGGCCCGGCAATGCTTCGCTATTGCATTTAAAGTTGTAATATATTTCACATTTAGGTCTACAAAGTACTTTGAAAACGGTACTTAAGCTCGATAATGATATGTTGAGTTTATTAACTTATGTAACTAATTTCAAGCAACTCCTTAACATGAAAGGTAACAAATTAAGTGTTGTTGTTTTAAATTCTTAATATCATAGGCTCTATGACGATAGTAAAAAGTTCATCAGCAAAGTCATATCTTTTACAAATCGGAAACAGACATTCCGTTAAAGATCAAAATTCAATGTAGTAGCGGTAACCGACTGTATACTAACTATCCCTTTGGGCGTAAAAAACACTTTGGACATGCCTTCTCCGCCTATTGACCGAAAATTAAAATTTCGTTTGAAGCTTCATGCCTTAAGCCATAAAAACCTCTTTTGCCATGTCTTCTTCTCACATGGATCAAGAATATTTCCGAATAATATCTTTGTATTGAACTCGTATTACCATTCTATGAGATAATTCGGTCATCAACGTTTGTCTTTACAAAGTGATGATCTCACGCGCTGTATGGCATTTTACGCCGTCGTGTTGGAACCATTTCTCCTTCAAATAATGTGCAATGACATGATAAATAAAAAAAAATCAATTGATCGTCCACTGGTTTTAGTTCTTCTACCAGTTGGATATATGAATATAGGCCAAGATCTTTCCTCAGCATTTGCAGAGACCGAGTTGCTGAGAACGGCGTCGGTTCGATAAATTCAAGTCCCCTGTCACACTTACGTCTACAGCGTCGATGGCTTCTATTAGCTGCTCAGATGGATGAGTATATTCACCATAAACTTCACAAAGGGCAAACAGAACGCGCATTTTGAAAATAAATATGCAAGATTTGTAAACGTTGTTCATGTGTAGTCTTTATATGGTGATTTTTCAAAGAAAGTCTCAATGAAAGTCTATCACACTTCACACACCTCGCCTGAATGACGAATTGGTTGAACTAAAATGGCAACAAAAACGGTAAATGGGGTTTTGTTGGGGGTCAATTGTACATTAAAAATCCACATGAATCAAAATCCTAGCTGATACTTTTTTAAAGATGAAAGGATTTTTCGTTTATTTACTCCGTTTTGCGCTTCTTTTAGAAGTGACGTTCGTTGCCCCATTGAAAGCGTACAGACTTCAGCTTTAAGACACATCTATCAAAGTTTAAGTTTTCTGCACTAAATTAAGCTTTCCCAGCGCGAGCTAGGAATTGATATTACACACCAAGTTTATTGGTGACATATTCTAACAATTCATCGTAGATTTTGTTAAAATTTTTGCGAATAAAAAAACTGGCCCACCTTACTGTTCATATCTTTAGGCGAACTGCAATATACTGTGGAATTTTGACAGTTATAACTGTTTATTTCAATAGGGGTGTGGTACAGCCCACTTCTACTCTTATTGTAATTTTTACTCCAACAACAACATATGTAACAAATCTCATCTTCATACCTCTTATAGTTCATGAGATATAACCCCTTTCATTTTCATGTTGTATGGGCGGTGCCACGCCCCTTTATCCAATCACAACCAAATATAGCCATGGACTATCTACAGGTCATCAGAACCACTTGGTAAAATTTTCGTATCAATCTGTCTATTAGGAAAGCCTGCAGAGCGGTTTTGAAAAGGGGGCGTGGCACCCCCCACTTCCACGCTGGCTGTAATTAATACTGCTCCAACAACATATATACCAAATCTCATCTTCATACCTCTGATAGTTCATGAGATACAGCCCTTTTGATTTTCAAGTTGTATCAGCGGTGCCACGCCCCTTTATCCAAGCACAATATATTATAGCCAGGGACTATCAACAGGACAACTGTACCATTTGGTAAAATTTTCGTATCAATCGGTCTATTAGAAAAGCCGTTAGAGCGATTTTTGAAAAGGGGGCGTGGCACCGCCCACTTCCACCTTGGCTGTAATTAATACTGCTCCAACAACATATATACCAAATCTCATCTTCATACCTCTGATAGTTCATGAGATACAGCCCTTTTGATTTTCAAGTTGTGTGGGCGGTGCCACGCCCCTTTGTCCAATTGGAGCGAATTGTAAATATAAACCACCCGGGGCGCCACCCAAACGCATACAAAAAAATTTATGCAAATCGGTCCAGCCGTTCGTGAGTTATGAAGTCACAACACACTTGCAACAATTTTTTATATATATAGATATACATGAGATGCAATTTGATTTGGGTTCTCCCACATCTTTTTATTACAGAATTTGCAAATTTAATTAATTATAATTTCATACCACTTTACACGCGCCTTTAAAAATCGTTGGTCCTTTTCTTCGTTTCATATTGAAATTTATTTTATTCTGCCGGTAAAGGTCAGTCGCGTAACGGTCTATGCATTCAAATCTGTGAACAATATATTTCAATTAAATTTCAGCTGTAAAATTTTCACGGTCAAATGTTCAAATCGAATAGTGCTTGGAATATCCATTACGCTGTTACTGTTAAATAAATGGCAACATACAACAAAGCGTTTGATTTTTCGTGGTACAAATAATTATTTAAAATAACTGTTACTGACCCCACAAGGTTACACGTTTGTCGTAGAAAAATGTTAAGATTAAAATTACAATTGAGATTGCTTTAGGCCAAAAGGTCGTTGAAGTTGTTGCTTCATTCTACGGAAGGAGTAAAATTTGCAATAAAATCATTTAAAGAAGAAAAATTTGTTTGGTTTTGAGATATTGACAGAAAAGTTTTTATTGTTAATATTAATGTTCAATTCAGTATCACTTACTAGGTTGACTCCAAGATTTAGATTTAATATATATTAATAACGAGATGGTGGGCTGGTAGACATTTTGGAATTTACATAGATATGAGCCACATTACGTATGATCAACGTGTGGCATTTTGTTGTTCATACTCATACGTACCATTGTACTGCGTATAAATATCAATCATACGTTATAAAAAGCATAGTACAATTTGAATGAAAGTGAAACGTAAATTTCAAAATCGATTTGATACTACTAAATTGTTGGGTATTTAATAGATTGCCAATTCATCGCTTCCCGGCATCTAAAAGAATCCTTGGGACACTGAATACTTCTGAGCAACTTGTTTTGCCCATGTCATATTACTACCTTAAGGTAAACTGTTTTTGTAATGTTTGCTTTAAGTTGCCCACAAACGTCATGTACACTCACACAGTTTTCCATAGTCATTTCCCAGTGACCTTTCAACTCCATTGTATCTAAAGACCAGCTTCAATTAATTGTAACGTTTCAACAGCGGACAACCTATGTCTTTGATCTCGCCTGTATTTATCACCATCTCTCTTTTTTCTTCCTCTTTATCTGCCACAAATATAATGTAAAATTTGCAACTAAACTAAAAAGTTATTAGTTCATTTTCTCATCTCCCTGTTAACATGACCTGAATATATATTTTTTTTAGATTTCATTCAACAGGTATTTCATCACCATCATCACTGTAACTATATTAAGCCACCAGGACCTGTTGATGGTAGCAGGGAGAGCAAGAAAAATTTTGCAAACTTCATCATAAACTTTTTTAACAACTGTCTCTCATTTATGTGTGATTTTATGTATTTTTAATGAAGATAAGCTTCTTAAAGTATGCCAAAGTGGTTACATATTTAAAAGTTTACTTAGAAACATATATCATTAATACAATTTAATTACAATTTAATATGTCCTCGAAATAAGAGTATATTAAATTAGAAATTGCAGCAAAATATTTGCAATTTTTAGCAGTGGAAAAGGAAACAAATTTAGCTGGTGGACTTTTTTTCGCATTAAACTTACTGGCTCGAATCCTTGTAGGATAAAATGTTTTGCACACAAATACCTTTTCTGTGGGTTACTAAAAGAAAATTTGTTTCATTTAAAATATTTTTATTTTTGTGTGAATCCTAAGTATTATAATCAATCTTTATAAAACTTAAAATTAATCACTTAATTGGGAGGAGCATTTTTCCTGTATCAATTTATAGGGACTTTCTTAAAGAACATAAAGTTTGATATAAATTATATTAAATTTAAACTTACAAAGAGAGTGTCTTTAAGATGAGCTCACATACTAGCTATGATGTAATTTAGAGGACGCGTCAGAATAAAAATAGTAAAAATAAAAAATATAAAAATATAAATATATAAAAATATAAAAATATAAAAATATAAATATATAAAAATATAAAAATATAAAAATATAAATATATAAAAATATAAATATATAAAAATATAAAAATATAAAATATAAAAATATAAAAATATAAAAATATAAAAAATATAAAAATATAAAAATATAAAAAATATAAAAATATAAAAATATAAAAATATAAATATATAAATATATAAATATATAAATATATAAAAATATAAAAATATAAAAATATAAATATATAAAAATATAAATAATAAAAACATATAAATATAAAAATATAAAAATATAAAAATATAAAAATATAAAAATATAAAAATATAAAAATATAAAAATATAAAAAATATAAAAATATAAAAATATAAAAATATAAAAATATAAAAATATAAAAATATAAAAATATAAAAATATAAAAATATAAAAATATAAAAATATAAAAATATAAAAAAGTAAAAAAAGAAAGTGTATGGTGCCAAAAATAAAAGTATAAGAAAAACGCTCTATTTAAAGTCTTTTCACTAGTGTGTGTAATTATACATTTTTTTACAATCTCAAAAAAAAAAATTGTTTCATCTTACTTTTATCTATATATATAAAAATGGTGGCAAAAATGTATAGTAATTCATCAATTGAGAACGGCTGGATCGATTTTGATGAAATTTTTTTTCAGTTGTTCGTAATTGCCAGGAGAAGGTTTATGTAGAAGAAAATTTTGGGAAATTCCTCCGGAAAAGCCGGAAAATTGGAAAAACCGAAAATTGCTTTTTTGTATGGAATTTTGTGTGCAATTGTTACGAATGGGTTTTTCGAATGGAAAAATAAAAAATTTTTGTTGAACAATGCGGAAAATTCCGGAAAAATTCAAAAAGTTTGAATTTGTTGTTCGACGAAATTTTGCATATTATCGTATGATTTGATAATTTTGGACGATGTAACAGTGAACAATTTTGGATATTTATTCCGAAATGACTTTCCGAATGGAAACATAGAAAAATTCTCGGTTGAAAACTCGGAAAATTCCGGAAAAACTCGAAAAATTTTGATTTTTTCAAAAAAATTTTGCATCGGAAATTGAGTTTTTGTATAACTGTTTGTGTGCAATTGTTCCGTAGTGGCTTTTCGGTTGAAAAAACAGAAAATTTTGGTTGGAAAATTATGGAAAAATTCCAAAAATTTTAATTTTTTTTCGACGAAATTTTACATTTTATTGTGTTTTGATAATTTTGAATGATGTAAATGTGAATATTTCGGATAATCATTCCAAAATGACTTTTCGAATGGAAAAATAGAAAAATTCTTTTTCATCGAAATTTTTCGCTTGATTTGATGATTTTAGACGACGTAAAGGTGGACAATTCGTTGTGCTGCTTGGAAAAATTCGGTTTATTGTGAAACCTATATGTATAAAAACGGCGTAAACAGTGTGTAGTAATTCATCAAGGGATAACGGCTGGCCCATTATGTTTTCAATTGTTATACAATTGTTCGTAATTGGTATGAGGGTCTTATGCAAGATAATTTTGTGAAAATCCTTTGAAAAATTCGGGAAATTGGAAAAATCGAAAATTGTTTTTTTGTATGGAATTTGGTGTGCAGTTGTTACGGAATGGCTTTTCGAATGGAAAAATCGAAAATTTCTAGGGAAAAACTCGGAAAATTCCGGAACAGTCCAAAAAATTTGTTTTTTTTTTTATTGACGAAATTTTGCAATTTTCGCATGATTTGATGGTTTTGAACGATGTCTAGGTGGAAAATTTTCGGTTAAATGGTGGTTGGTAACGAGAAAAATAATATTTAAATAAAAAATCCGTCAAACCCGACATTGGGAGTGCCAGCATCAAATCGTTCGATGCAAAATGCATTCGATCACGAATTTTAACGGGAGCAAGACTATAATCTAGATGAGCTGATCGGAGTGTGCCGCTGTTAAATACCGAGTACAAAAACGTGTACGATTCACGATGAAACTGGAGGCATTTACTTTCTCGATGCTCTGAGTGGGACACCTAAGACATTTTTTGTTGATTCCGGCAACAATTTGGTCAAGATCTCAAATAACGTTAGCCGCTGCATCCTCTGGCATACCTGTCACATTGTTGGAAGGCATTCGAGCTGCAAATTCCACTTTAAAACTGTCGATGAATCATCTCATGGTTGAAAAGCCAAAGTATACAATGACCAAGAATTTCACAACGGCGAAGTAGAGCGGAAATGTGAAATCAACATTTCGGATGAATGCTCGATAACGACTAAATGAGCTTTGGAAGTAGTTGACCGAACGATAAAGGATTTACGAGGGAATTTAAAACGATTTGGTGGGGCTATGATTTGCTCAAAATGTCTAATGCTGCTAATTTACTAAAACTATGCTTGAAAACGTCAAGATGTTGTAATTGACCAAAAAAATTAGGGGCTCAGTCCAGAACCTCTCATCTTCTGCTGAATTCCCGAAACAACTGCCAGCGCTTGGCAATGGCCAAACTCGGGTTGATGTTTCGACTGAATTGATATCGCTCCAAGCAAATTTTTTACTCATGACATTGCACAAAATTATAAAAATCTCGATTTGATTAATTTACGGGCAATATGTTACTAGCAGAGATGAATAAATACATTAATAGCTACAATTTCAGATTAGAAAGTTAAATCGCTTGAGAACTGCATTCGTACAAATCTGTTTACAGCGTGACCGTAAAGGATGAAGCGACCAACAATCCGACCGAATTTTCCACTCGCTTAATATGCCGCATAATTTACAGATAAAAGTGGGATCGATCATAATCATATTGCGGAATCTGAATCAACCGAAATTGTGCAATGGTACGCGGTTGTCCGTCAAGAATCTGATAAAAAATGTGATTTCAGACAATCATAAAGAACAAATTCAAAGAAGATGATGTCCTTATCTTACGAATTAGATAATACCAACTGATCATCCATTCCAATTCCCCGACGACTATCAATAAATCGCAAGGGCCAATCGTTGGAAGTATATGAGATAACATCTCGAATTTCCCTGTTTTATGTCCGTTCAGTTGAACGTTGCCCTTTTCGTGTTTTGGAGAACCGCCTTCGTTGTTTGTTTTTGAGGCGGAAAACTAATCTAAAAACATTGTTTATCAAACATTCTCTCTGAGTTTATCTAAAGGCATTAAATTGGGGCGAGACGAAGTTCGCCGGGTCCGCTAGTAAAGTTATAAAACATATAACACTCATACCTTCAGTGGACTTCGTATTAATATTACTCATACCAATTAGAAATATGTTTCGTTAGAAGTAGTCTATTATGTGACATTGGTAGTGAGGGAAAATCACAACCAAACTCTCATATTGGTTATATGTTCTATGGAATTCGTATTGAGATTACTTTTACCAATGAGGGAAATGTTATTTTCAAAGACCATACAACAAGTCATAAGATGTCGACATTGTAAAATTTTTGGTATTAAAATACAATAAATTGTGTACTTAACTTACTCCAGTCTCAAATATCGACTGGTATTTATACGTCTGCCATAAAAAAACATTACTTTATTTTTATCGCACTAGAACGACTATAGATTCCTTATATGATAGACATACATCGAAAATCATTACCAAGCTCTCCTGTTATATAATTTCTAAGAAATATTTGATTATCTTTCTCAAATCAATTCACCACCTCCCCTCCCCCTATGTCTTACTTGCTTATAAGTTATGTCCTTTTGGATACGGCAATGCTTTGTAGGCAGTTATCTACCATGGGGTAATAAACTATGGTACTACTAAAACCACAAATCTTTATCACTCATACGTTACTTTGACTTTGTATTAACAACACTCATACCAATTGCTAATAAATTTCATTGACTTCGCCATGTTTAGTAACAAATTCAAGGTTTTTTTCTCGAATCACAGCAATTAGGAAATCAGTTTGTTTTAATTAAATCATAAAATCACAACTTCAATACAGTCATGATTGCTGCCCATTAAGGACACATTTCTCTCTGTTTTGAAAAATAATTGTCAGCAATTTGCAACACTTATGATATAAATTCCTACGAAATGTACAAATAGTGGTCATAAAACTTATTTGATGGATGTAGGGATATAATGAGAGATTGAGTTTATAAATATCAGGGTTTATGGATAATATTAATAGAGTTTTGCGTAGTATGAGTAATATTATATCATAGGCTTTGGGTGCGTATACTTAATGTAGTTTTGATAATTCAAAGAAAAGTGATTTTTAGCTGGCTTTTCTTGTTGGAGGAAATGTGAAATCTAACAGTGATTCAAAATTAAAGTTTTCAAAAGTCAAAAAGTGGACTTGGTCGGTTTGGCAAGTAAAGCATCCATATATTATAACGATTTCTTGGCTTAGCAACATTTTTTCTAAAATATTTGAATGTTCATGAATGAGGTATGGGATAGCTTTTCGCGTTGTTGTGAATTAACACGCTTTCTATTTTTAGATTCACAACTAACGGCATCTACTTGTTTATCGACGAATGCAAACGTCACTGTTTGAGAAGCTCTAACTAGACACGCCGATTGACTCGACACTTATACTGCGAAGTTGCTGTCGACAACATTCGAGGGGAGTCGAGAATAAAAGAAAAATTTCTTTATTTTTTTTTCTTTTAAGATGACTGGAGCCATGAGTTGAACCTGTGATCTCCCGCATGTTAGTCGCGCGTTCTAACCAGTCCCAAAATTTAAAATTTGAAATTTAAAGCTCACCAAAATAATTTTTATATGAATTCAAATGGAGACGGTATTATGACGTAAGTCATTTCAATAATAGTGATTCATTTAGATGTTTGTTTTTCACATTTAAATAATGTTTTTAAAGCAGAAACCGATGCCGTGGTCTCACTTACAGTCAGAGAGAATAACGTCTGGCATTTGCATTTTACGCAGAGTTTCTTTCAGATGGTTGTTGCACAAGGTCCTACTTACGATCACTTTTCTCAGCATTGCCATTTATGTTTAAGAACTATACGAGTAATATTGGCTTTCAAATCTTGTGTTCAAATCTTGTATCGGCGAAAACTTTAGACTCCACATAATCCCAAGGAACAAAATTCTGAGATTTTCAATGTCTTTAGGCTTTTCCCTAATCCATTGAAAATATTGATAGTATGAGTGATATTAATAGCAAAGTGCCAAGAGCGTATGATAGATGTGGATTACCCTTTCAAAGTGTGTATGTATCACATTTTTATAGTTACTAGAATTTAGGTGTACATATATTTTAATGACAATGGTAACGGTGTACGAAGTTTCTTATATTTACTCCCTTGAAGTATGTTCCATCTTTGTTTAGTTTGAATTAATTCAGCTACTTACTTTATTACCTTTAATACTATTACCATACGAGTATGAAATAGAAGACAGAAAAATTAGGAAAATAATTATGTTGTCATACATTTTTTAGTCGACTGGCAAGAATATCATAATGTATATTGCTTTTAGCATATCCTGTACTTGTGTTTAACAACTGTTACACTTGTTTATGTCATGTTGTCCTTTAGAGTTAATTAGTCCTTTGGGACATGATGAAGTTTTGCATACAACACAAATTGTGTGAGTGTGTGTAATATTTTATTTTTATTGTCGTTTCTTTATGATGAACTCCCTTAAGTATGCTGTAGTTTGTGTGTTATTCATATGCTGCATACTGTCTGTGAGAGTAGGTAAACGATATCTGTGATATCATATGACTAATAGAAAGCTTAAGAAGGCACTCAGACTAAAGTTGGCTGTATTAACTTTTTAACTATGGTCAAACGTAGGGAATTGGGCTTTATTTTTGATAATTTAAAAATTAAAAATTAAAATTTAAAATTTAAAATTTAAAATTTAAAATTTAAAATTTAAAATTTAAAATTTAAAATTTAAAATTTAAAATTTAAAATTTAAAATTTAAAATTTAAAATTTAAAATTTAAAATTTAAATTTTAAAATTAAAAATAAAAAATTAAAAATTAAAAATTAAGAATTTAAAA
Organism: Muscina levida; assembly: GCA_964034835.1. Lineage (NCBI taxonomy): Eukaryota > Metazoa > Arthropoda > Insecta > Diptera > Muscidae > Muscina > Muscina levida. The sequence goes on from OZ035882.1 coordinate 144,327,243, forward strand.
TTAAAAATAAAAAAATTAAAAATTAAAATTAAAAATTAAAAATTAAGAATTAAAAATTAAAAATTAAAAATTAAAAATTAAAAATTAAAATTTAAAATTTAAAATTTAAATTTTAAAATTAAAAATAAAAAATTAAAAATTAAAAATTAAGAATTTAAAATTAAAAATAAAAAAATTAAAAATTAAAATTAAAAATTAAAAATTAAGAATTAAAAATTAAAAATTAAAAATTAAAAATTAAAAATTAAAAATTAAAAATTAAAAATTAAAAATTAAAAATTAAAAATTAAAAATTAAAAATTAAAAATTAAAAATTAAAAATTAAAAATTAAAAATTAAAAATTAAAAATTAAAAATTAAAAATTAAAAATTAAAAATTAAAAATTAAAAATTAAAAATTAAAAATTTTATAATGAGTGTTGAGTATATTGTCAAAAAAAAATACTTAGAAAGCTAAAAACCTCCTACCGTACACTTGTTTGTGCTTTTTATATTTTTCTAGCATACATTTAGGCATAACAGGTTTGGGTAAACTTGTTACTCGTTCATCGAACAGTTTTCTTTGTGAGCACAAAGTAACCTAAAGTTAGTTTAATTTGAAAAGTTTGCAAACAGTTAGGCGTAATTGTGAAATGAAATTGTTAACATACCTTTTAAGTAACTAAAAACACTTTGGCATATTATGAAGTATACAGTTAGGCGCAAGAATATCTTTATAAGTGTAAAAAGTGTTGAAGGAAGACTTTTAATGGTTTTTATGATACCATTGGTTTCAAATAAAAAGTTTTCATATAAAAGTCATACCCAGAATTGGTGGTAATGAAAAGTACACAATTGCTTACCTATTATCATAGACTTGCTGTAAAGAGAATTAAAAAAACATGAATAGATGATAAAAAAGGACAACGTACAAAAAAATAGAATTCTTTACTTCAAGTGAAGTAAACGTTGTTTTGGACTGCTGTTAAATTTAACAAAAAACATATCTTATAAGTTGCTTGCCTAAGACTGAACAAATCAATTTTTAGCCTTTGTATCTCCATCATAGCAACTTGAGCCTTGCTTGTCCCCTTTGCTAGATATTTTTTTTGTTGGCCCATAAAGTGTCGAAATATATTGCTTTGCCCTTACCCCAGTATGGATTTGTGTCCTTGCATTACTTAAATTACTTTAATCCTCTGGAGATTTTATTTTACCCATTTGCAATAAGGTCTAGTTGAATTTTATATTAATTTGACAAGCAAGAGAGTCATGTTAAGTGTTTGATTACACAATTGAGTATACTTCAATTTGAAACCAATGTCTGGACCAAAAGGAATGAATTGACAAAGGATATTATGTGTTAACAAGAAAAACAAATTGAAAAAATTTCGTTTAAAAGAGGGAGAGAGGGAGAGGAATATAGTAGATGTTGATGTCTCAGAACGTCAGTAAAGAGAGAAAGAGAGGGAGAGAAGATGTGGGTGTTTCAGTGCATGAACAAAAAGAGGGCATTATGGTGAATATCTTTTATTCTCGGTTTATTTATAACAAGCAAATAATAATAGTAAAATGTAAAATGTATGAAATCGGTTATTCATTTAGATGTTATTTTTTTTCTAATTGAAGAATCGAATTCATAATAGAATTGGTTTTTATAATGTTAACTACAATCTGCTAGAGCAATCTCTGACATTTACTTGTAAAGGATAATTTCATTAAAATGTTAGCCATGACTATGCAATATGCGTTCTATTCTTAAAAAAAAAAAACTTAATTTCTCTTTACACCCCATGAATGAGGTATGTGATAGCTTCTCGTGTTGTTGTGAATTAACACGCTTTCTATTTTTAAATTCACAACTAACAGCACCTACTTGTTTATCGACGAATGCAAACGTCACTGTTTGAGAAGCTCTTACTAGACACACCGATTGACTCGACACTTAATACTGCGAAGTTGCTGTCAACAACATTCGAGGGGAGCCGACAATGAAAGAAAAAGGTTTTTATTTTTTTCCTTTTTTTTAAGATGGTGCGTTCTATTCACCAGATCTAAAAAGGTATTCATTTACATGTTGTTTTTAATTCTTAATCAAATACCTAATATATAATTGCCTGTTGAAAAGAATTTCTAATATCAGATTCGATATTTAAAATTTACGTTTTTAAGGATAATTTCATTCTAATGATGGGCGTAGCAATGCCGTAAGTGGTCCAATCACAAGGTCCAACTTTCGATCGCTGTTCGGTAGCAATGCTGTATCTTGAAAATTACACGAGTGCTATTGACTTGCAAGTCTTGAGTGATGACTTTAAGCTCCAATGACTTTAAGCTTCAATTTCCACTCCAAAGAAATAAAATCCATAAATTTCATATCATACGATCTAGGCGGTTAGTTTATTGGTTCCCGAGATTAGGTGTTCATCATTTCTTAATAAATTCATGCTTCACGCACTTGTTGTGCCGTAACACCTTCTTTAGAGTCCTTACTGTGACTTAAGTCATTTCATAACTGGTGATTCATTCAGATGTTTGGTTTTCAGTTTTTAATAAAGTAGTTAAGATAGAAGTGTTAGTCGGAATCTAATACACAGCCAGAAAATAAAATGTCCGACATTTTCTCTTGAAAGATAATTTCATTCAAATGATAGCCGTGGCAATGCCGTAAGTGGCCCAATCACAAAGTCCAACTTTCGACCATTAGTTTTATATCATACGATCTAGACGGTCAGTTGATTGGCGAGATTAGGTGCTCATCATCTCTTAATAAATTCATGCTTTACGCACTTGGTGTGCCGTAACACCTTCGTTAGAGTCCTTACTGTAATTTAAGTCGCTCCAATGAATTTAAGCTTCAATTTCCACTCCAAAGAAATAAAATCCATAAATTTCATATCATACGATCTAGGCGGTTAGTTTATTGGTTCCCGAGATTAGGTGTTCATCATTTCTTAATAAATTCATGCTTCACGCACTTGTTGTGCCGTAACACCTTCTTTAGAGTCCTTACTGTCCTTCATAACTGGTGATTCATTTAGATGTGTGATTTTCAGTTTTAAATAAAGTAGTTAAGATAGAAATGGAAGTCGGAATCTATTTTGTTGCCAGAAAATATAATCTCTGACATATTGTTTTGAAAGCCGTGGTAATGCCGTAGATGGTATATTTAAAAGGTCAACCTTGATGAATACCTTTGACTTCACATAAAACCAAAAAGTTAACAATAAATGGTATTTTTCTTAAAACGCTGATATTTTGCGGCATCTTTACTTAGTTAGTCATTATGATACAAAATGTTGAGTCATACTGAATAAAAACAAGTTAACAGCTTGGACGCCGTGGCGCTCGTTTTGTAAAAAAGAAACCTCAAAATGAATAACAACTTTAATAATAATAAATAGGTAAAAGAATGGGTTTACTTTTCTCAACATTTCCTAAAGTTTCCTTGAATCTGATGCATGTAATAAGTATAAACATTAGTATAAACAGTGTAGAGATTACGAGTTTTAGTATAAACAGTTTAGAGTATTCTCTCTAGGAAATTTAATAGACGACTATATATTTCAACCTTTGTATTTTTCCCAAAAAAAAAACCATGGAAATTAAAAAATAAAAACTAAAATCGACATTGTTTCAAATGTTATGCTTTTTTCTGACCAATTTATTATATTTTCATATCATTGTTCACAACATTATAGAAATCACTGCATACCTTAGGGCGTTATGTTTAACAATTACTATAGCATTCTTTTCGGGTACCAATTTTATTAAAAATTCGAAATTTATCAGCATATAATATATCACATTCATGTTTTGTTAATTTATGGCTTTCTTGCACCCTTTCAGTTGTTCGTTGTTAAAAAGTTGCCCACAAATCTACCGTAGCACAATGCCAGGCCTGGTGTTTTATGTCTCTCTTAATACGTGAATGTGGGACTTGTGGTCTATTGAGCTGTCATCAGTTTTTAGAATTTACATAAACTTGCAATATCTGTATAAACAATTGGATGTACGAGTCTGAGTCCAGAGTCTACCAACTGGATAAGCGATAAATCATGTCGGGCAGTTGGTTTTTTGTGTAACTCATTGGGTGGTTGTTAGTTTACACGCCATTTACTCTATTTGCATATTCATAAATTACTGTGGAGTCCGACAAAAAAAAAAATGAAAATATCACGATAAGCATACATCACCAAAAATAAATATATTATGTTTGGAGAGTATCCAAGTAATGACAAAAATTCTTTATACAATTAGGTTAAAACATAATTTATGTATAAATTAGCCACAATTCTGTAATGTTAGTAGATGACGTACAGAACTCTTCTTATTTATAACTTCTTCGGTTAAAGGTGTGCATCTTAGTCCCTTATTCCAAGATATTTAAACATTTAAATAAAAACATTTTTTTCAATATCAATATCAATATCAATATCAATATCAATATCAATATCAATATCAATATCAATATCAATATCAATATCAATATCAATATCAATATCAATATCAATATCAATATCAATATCAATATCAATATCAATATCAATATCAATATCAATATCAATATCAATATCAATATCAATATCAATATCAATATCAATATCAATATCAATATCAATATCAATATCAATATCAATATCAATATCAATATCAATATCAATATCAATATCAATATCAATATCAATATCAATATCAATATCAATATCAATATCAATATCAATATCAATATCAATATCAATATCAATA
>OZ035882.1:144332170-144362982 GCA_964034835.1 Muscina levida
GAGTATTGGTAAGTACTACCTATGTATCAAAATTTCTTTCATCACGACCAAAATACATTTGTATCACACTACCAGAATATGAATATGTTTTTCATTGTTCGGTTTAAGATCTATTCTATTATTGCTAATAGAATTTGTTTTTACAAGAGTTGTGTGAAATGGATTATGTTTCACACAACTCTTGTAAAAACAATTCTATTAGCAATAATAGAATAGATTTTAAACCGAACAATGAAAAACATATTCATATTTTTATATTTTTATATTGTTATATTTTTATATTTTATGTTTTTATGTTTTTATATTTTTATATTTTTATATTTTTTATATTTTTATATTTTTATATTTTTATATTTTTATATTTTTAGATGTGTCAAAGTGTGTTTTTCACTTTCTATGAATCACAGTAGTTGAGTATTAATTAATATTATATATCATAATTACATAAAAACTCATTTCCTTGTTCTTGCATGATTATTTCATTTACTTTAGCAATACTTAGCAGTTATTTCCAGTTATTATTTGGGCATTTAAAGGGTATTACCCCTTAAGCTTTGTTTCATTCACTGACTAATATATTCGGTCGTGTGTTCATGATGCTTGACATATCAATTTTCCTTTCATCGCAATTCACTCTGTAATTAGTTATATTAGCGATGGCCTCAAATAGCTATATGAATAATTATGGGGTTCCTTTTAACAAGGACATCAGGTTTCTGGTCAAATCAAATTTATTTCATTTGTGTTGATGTATTTCTGCAGCAACATTCTTGATTAATTACTTAATTTAGTAATGCAAAAATTATTGCTGGGGCGAAACCAATAGAAAGCAGACACTGTTGAAACTTTCCGGGTAACTTAATGTTAATGGATGTAATTTTTCTATTGTGGCCAAATATGTGTAAGGGTGAATTTTATGGGGATGGAAAAACAAAGCAGCTATTGGCAAAAACTTCGGTAAGAAACTCTCTTATTATGAATAAGCAGCTGTTGGAATTTTTAGATATATTCAGCTTTAATGTGATTATTTAGGGTTAAAATACATTATTTGTTTATACAACCTTAATTTAACATTCAGCTTTAATGTGATTATTAAGGGTTAAAATATTTTTTTTTATATTAATGCATATACCACTACCATTGAATTAATATAAATCATACGTCGACAATATGAATGATTCTTTTCACACTTATATTGCGTATGATTAATGTGAAATTATGTGTCCATACTTATACGCACCATTAAACAACCAATTAATATTAATCATAGGTGGCACAGAAATTATAAAAGTTCAACGACTAGCACAGACTATTTTGTCAGGTGCTGTCGTAATATAAATTATTAGTCTCTACATATTAATATTATTTTAATTTAATGTAACAAAAGTACTATTATTGTAACAAAAGTACTTTTTATTGTAACAAAAGTACTTTTAATGTAACAAAGTACTTTTAATGTAACAAAAGTACTGTTACTGTAACAAAAGTACCTATTAAATGTACCAAGAATACTATTATTGTAACAAAAGTACTAAATTAATTGTATTAAAAAGTACTTTTTATTTTACTAAATAATATTTTTTATTGTACTAAAAAGTACGTTTGCTGAATCTACCAGAAATATTTTTATTGCATCAATAAATACTTTGTTGTACTAAAAGTTATCTTATGGCAATAAAATTTACTTTTTATTGCATAATGTCTTTTGTTGTACAAAAAAGTACATTTATTTTAATAAAAAGTACTAACAAAAGTACCTTTTAATGTACCAAAAGTACTATTATTGTAATAAAGTACTTTTTGTTGTACTAAAATGTACTTATTATTGTACTAAAAGTTATCTTAAGGTAATAAAATTTACTTTTTATTGCATCAAGTCTTTTGTTGTACCAAAAAGTACATTTATTGTAATAAAAAGTACTATCAAAAGTACCTTTTAATGTACCAAAAATAATATTATTGTAACAAAAGTACTTTTTTTGTACTAAAAAGTACTTTTTATTTTCACGTTTACTTTTTAATTTAATAAAAATTACCTTGTATTGCACCAAAAAGTACGTTTGCTTAGAAGTATTTTTATTGCATTAACAAGTACTTTTAGTGTTAAAAAGAATTTTTATTGTTGTAATTGTTGTACCATAATATACTTTTGTTGTTCTTCAAGTAATTGTTATTGTACTAAAAAGTACTTTTATTTTAACAAAAGTACTTTTAAATGTACCAAAAGTACTATTATTGTAACAAAAGTACTTTTTATTGCACTAAAAGTTATCTTATGGTAATAAAATTTACTTTCTTTTGCATCATGTCTTTTGTTGTACCAAGAGTACATTTATTGTAATAAAAAAACTAACTAAAGTACCTTTTAATGTACAAAAATTCCTATGATTGTAACAAATGTATTTTCTAGAATTTTAATGAGCTACCAAATATTCTTAAAGGCAGAGCTACAGGTGATTGCTTCCAAACAAGTTATAATTTATATCAAATATACATGAGATGCAATTTGATTTGTGTTCTCTCACATCTTTTATTACAGAATTTCAAATTTAATTAATTATAATTTAATACCACTTTACACGCGCCTTTAAAAATTGTTGGTCCTTTTCTTCGTTTCATATTGAAATTTATTTATTCTGCCGGTAAAGGTCAGTCGCGTAACGGTCTATGCATTCAAATCTGTGAACAATATATTTCAATTAAATTTCAGCTGTAAAATTTTCACGGTCAAATGTTCAAATCGAATAGTGCTTAGAATATCCATTACGCTGTCACTGTTAAATAAATGCCAACATACAACAAAGCGTTTGATTTTTCGGGGTACAAATAATTATTTAAAATAACTGTTACTGACCCCACAAGGTTACACGTTTGTCGTAGAAAAAGGTTAAGATTAAAATTACAATTGAGATTGCTTTAGGCCAAAAGGTCGTTGAAGTTGTTGCTTCATTCTAGGGAAGGAGTAAAATTTGCAATAAAATCATTTAAAGAAGAAAAATTTGTTTGGTTTTGAGATATTGACAGAAAAGTTTTTATTGTTAATATTAATGTTCAATTCAGTATCACTCACTAGGTTGACTCCAAGATTTAGATTTAATATATATTAATAACGAGATGGTGGGCTGGTAGACATTTTGGAATTTACATAGATATGAGCCACATTACGTATGATCAACGTGTGGCATTTTGTTGTTCATACTCATACGTACCATTGTACTGCGTATAAATATAAATCATACGTTATAAAAGGCATAGTACAATTTGAATGAAAGTGAAACGTAAATTTCAAAATCGATTTGATACTACTAAATTGTTGGGTATTTAATAGATTGCCAATTCATCGCTTCCCGGCATCTAAAAGAATCCTTGGGACACTGAATACTTCTGAGCAATTATAATATGACCACTGGCTTGTTTTGTCCATGTCATATTAATACCTTAAGGCAAACTGTTTTTGTAATGTTTGCTTTAAGTTGCCCACAAACGTCATGTACACTCACACAGTTTTCCATAGTCATTTCCCAGTGACCTTTCAACTCCATTGTAACTAAAGACCAGCTTCAATTAATTGTAACGTTTCAACAGCGGACAACCTATGTCTTTGATTTCTGCCTGTATTTATTACCATTTTTCTCTTTTTTCTTCCTCTTTATCTGCCACAAATATAATGTAAAATTTGCAACTAAACTAAAAAGTTATTAGTTCATTTTCTCATCTCTCTATTAACATGACCTGAATATATATATTTTTTTTTAGATTTCATTCAACAGGTATTTCATCACCATCATCACTGTGACTATATTAAGCTACCAGGACCTGTTGATGGTAGCAGGGAGAGCAAAAAAAATTTTGCAAACTTCATCATAAACTTTTTTAACAACTGTCTCTTATTTATGTGTGCTTTTATGTATTTTTAATGAAGATAAGCTTCTTAAAGTATACCAAAGTGGTTACATATTTAAAAGTTTACTTAGAAACATATATCATTAATACAATTTAAGTGGTACTAGCATTTTAAAAAGGCATCAAATATGTCCTCGAAATAAGAGTATATTAAATTAGAAATTGCAGCAAAATATTTGCAATTTTTAGCAGTGGAAAAGGAAACAAATTTAGCTGGTGGATTTTTTACCGCATTAAACTTACTGTCTCGAATCCTTGTAGGATAAAATGTTTTGCACACAAATATTAAAGTTGCAAACAAAGTTGTGGGTTACTAAAAGAAAATTAGTTTCATGTAAAATATTTTTATTTTTGTGTGAATCCTAAGAATTATAATCAATCTTTATAAAACTTAAAATTAGTCACTTAATTAGGAGGAACATTTTTCCTGTAACAATTTACAGGGACTTTCTCAGAGAACATTAAGTTTGATATAAGTTTGATATAATTGATATAAATTATATTAAAGCTAAGCTAAAACTAATTCACATACTAACTAAGATGTAATTTAGAGGACGCATCATAATAAAAATAATAATATAAAAATATAAAATTATAAAAACATAAAAATATAAAAATACAAATTATAAAATTATAAAAATATAAATATATCTATATATATAAAAATGGTGGCAAAATTGTATAGTAATTCATCAATTGAGAACGGCTGGGCCGATTTTGCTCAAACTTTTTTTCAGTTGTTCGTTATTGCCAGGAGCACGTTTATGTGAAAGAAAATTTAAAAAAATTGGAAAAATCGAAAATTGTCTTTTTGTATAGAATTTTGTGTGTAGTTGTTACAGAATGGCTTTTCGAATAGAAAAATGGAAAAATTTTGTTGAAAAATGCGGAAAATTCCGGAAAAATTCAAAAAGTTTGAATTTGTTGTTCGACGAAATTTTGCATATTAGCGTATGATTTGATAATTTTGGACGATGTAACAGTGAACAATTTTAGATAATTATTCCGAAATGACTTTCCGAATAGAAACATAAAAAAATTCTCGGTGGAAAACTCGCAAAATCCGGAAAAACTCGAAAAAAAAATAGATTTTTTCAGAAGCATTTTGCATTGAAAATTGAGTTTTTGCATAACTTTTTGTGTGCAATTGTTCCGTAGTGGCTTTTCGGTTGAAAAAATAGAAAATGTTGGTTGAAAAATTATGGAAAAATTCCAAAAATTTGAATTTTTTTCGACGAAATTTTACATTTTATTGTGTGTTGATAATTTTAAATGATGTAAATGTGAAAATTTCGGATAATCATTCCGAAATGACTTTTCGAATGGAAAAGTAGAAAAATTCTTGGTGGATAACTCGGAAAAATCTTGAAATAACTCGAAAATTTTTAATTTTTTCATCGAAATTTTTCGCTTGATTTGATGATTTTAGACGACGTAAAGGTGGACAATTCGTTGTGCTGCTTGGAAAAATTCGGTTTATTGTGAAACCTATATGTATAAAAACGGCGTAAACAGTGTGTAGTAATTCATCAAGGGATAACGGCTGGCCCATTATGTTTTCAATTGTTATACAATTGTTCGTAATTGGTATGAGGGTCTTATGCAAGATAATTTTGGGAAAATCCTTTGAAAAATTCGGGAAATTGGAAAAATCGAAAATTGTTTTTTTGTATGGAATTTGGTGTGCAGTTGTTACGGAATGGCTTTTCGAATGGAAAAATCGAAAATTTCTAGGGAAAAACTCGGAAAATTCCGGAACAGTCCAAAAAATTTGTTTTTTTTTTATTGACGAAATTTTGCAATTTTCGCATGATTTGATGGTTTTGAACGATGTCTAGGTGGAAAATTTTCGGTTAAATGGTGGTTGGTAACGAGAAAAATAATATTTAAATAAAAAATCCGTCAAACCCGACATTGGGAGTGCCAGCATCAAATCGTTCGATGCAAAATGCATTCGATCACGAATTTTAACGGGAGCAAGACTATAATCTAGATGAGCTGATCGGAGTGTGCCGCTGTTAAATACCGAGTACAAAAACGTGTACGATTCACGATGAAACTGGAGGCATTTACTTTCTCGATGCTCTGAGTGGGACACCTAAGACATTTTTTGTTGATTCCGGCAACAATTTGGTCAAGATCTCAAATAACGTTAGCCGCTGCATCCTCTGGCATACCTGTCACATTGTTGGAAGGCATTCGAGCTGCAAATTCCACTTTAAAACTGTCGATGAATCATCTCATGGTTGAAAAGCCAAAGTATACAATGACCAAGAATTTCACAACGGCGAAGTAGAGCGGAAATGTGAAATCAACATTTCGGATGAATGCTCGATAACGACTAAATGAGCTTTGGAAGTAGTTGACCGAACGATAAAGGATTTACGAGGGAATTTAAAACGATTTGGTGGGGCTATGATTTTGCTCAAAATGTCTAATGCTGCTAATTTACTAAAACTATGCTTGAAAACGTCAAGATGTTGTAATTGACCAAAAAATTAGGGGCTCAGTCCAGAACCTCTCATCTTCTGCTGAATTCCCGAAACAACTGCCAGCGCTTGGCAATGGCCAAACTCGGGTTGATGTTTCGACTGAATTGATATCGCTCCAAGCAAATTTTTTACTCATGACATTGCACAAAATTATAAAAATCTCGATTTGATTAATTTACGGGCAATATGTTACTAGCAGAGATGAATAAATACATTAATAGCTACAATTTCAGATTAGAAAGTTAAATCGCTTGAGAACTGCATTCGTACAAATCTGTTTACAGCGTGACCGTAAAGGATGAAGCGACCAACAATCCGACCGAATTTTCCACTTAATATGCCGCATAATTTACAGATAAAGGTGGGATCGATCATAATCATATTGCGGAATCTGAATCAACCGAAATTGTGCAATGGTACGCGGTTGTCCGTCAAGAATCTGATAAAAAATGTGATTTCAGACAATCATAAAGAACAAATTCAAAGAAGATGATGTCCTTATCTTACGAATTAGATAATACCAACTGATCATCCATTCCAATTCCCCGACGACAATCAATAAATCGCAAGGCCAATCGTTGGAAGTATATGAGATTAATCTCGAATTTCCCTGTTTTATGTCCGTTCAGTTGAACGTTGCCTTTTCGTGTTTTGGAGAACCGCCTTCGTTGTTTGTTTTTGAGGCGGAAAACTAATCTAAAAACATTGTTTATCAAACATTCTCTCTGAGTTTATCTAAAGGCATTAAATTGGGGCGAGACGAAGTTCGCCGGGTCCGCTAGTAAAGTTATAAAACATATAACACTCATACCTTCAGTGGACTTCGTATTAATATTACTCATACCAATTAGAAATATGTTTCGTTAGAAGTAGTCTATTATGTGACATTGGTAGTGAGGGAAAATCATAACTCTCATATTGGTCATATGTTTTATGGAGTACGTATTGAGATTACTTTTACCAATGAGGGAAATGTTTTTTTTCAAAGACCATAGAACAAGTCATAAGATGTCGACGTTGTAAAATTTTTGGTATTAAAATATAATTAATTGTGTACCTAACTTACTCCAGTCTCAAATATCGACTGGTATTTATACGTCTGCCATAAAAAAACAATACTTTATTTTTATCGCACTAGAACGACTATAGATTCCTTATATGATAGACATACATCGAAAATCATTACCAAGCTCTCCTGTTATATAATTTCTAAGAAATATTTTATTATCTTTCTCAAAACAATTCACCACCTCCCCTCCCCCTATGTCTTACTTGCTTATAACTTATGTCCTTTTGGATACGGCATTGCTTTGTTGGCAGTTATCTACTATGGGGTAATAAACTATGGTACTACTAAAACCACAAATCGTTATCACTCATACGTTACTTTGACTTTGTATTAACAACACTCATACCAATTGCTAATAAATTTCATTGACTTCGCCATGTTTAGTAACAAATTCAAGGTTTTTTTCTCGAATCACAGCAATTAGGAAATCAGTTTGTTTTAATTAAATCATAAAATCACAACTACAATACATTCATGATTGCTGCCCATTAAGGACACATTTCTCTCTGTTTTGAAAAATAATTGTCAGCAATTTGCAACATGTATGATATAAATTCCTACGAAATGTACAAATAGTGGTCATAAAACTAATTTGATGGATGTAGGGATATAATGAGAGATTGAGTTTATAAATATTAGGGTTTATGGATAATATTAATAGAGTTTTGCGTAGTATGAGTAATATTATATCATAGGCTTTGGGTGCGTATACTTAATGTAGTTTTTAAAATTCAAAGAAAAGTGATTTTTAGCTGGCTTTTCTTGTTGGAGGATATGTGAAATCTAACAGTGATTTAAAATTAAAGTTTTCAAAAGTCAAAAAGTGGACTTGGTCGGTTTGGCAAGTAAAGCATCCATATATTATAACGATTTCTTGTCTTAGCAACATTTTTTCTAGAATATTTGAATGTTCTTAGGTCCCATTTAAGGCACTTTTCTCAAAATAAGGACGAAAAGAACACGTAAGGAATCGAGATAGAGAGTTTAAATGTTCCACAAAAATCCTGTTAAATGTTAAATTGTCAATGAGAACATCATCTTATACTTCACATAACCCCAAGGAACAGAATTCAGAGATTATCAATGTCTTTAGGCTTTTCCCTAATCCATAGAAAATATTGATAGTATGAGTGATATTAATAGCAAAGTTCCAAGAGCGTATGATAGATGTGGATTACCCTTCCAAAGTGTGTATGTATCACATTTTTATAGTTACTAGAATTTAGGTGTACATATATTTTAATGACAATGGTAACGGTGTACGAAGTTTCTTATATTTACTCCCTTGAAGTATGTTCCATCTTTGTTTAGTTTGAATTAATTCAGCAACTTACTTTATTACCTTTAATACTATTACCACACGAGTATGAAATAGAAGACAGAAAAATTAGGAACATAATTATGTTGTCATACATTGACTGGCAAGAATATCATAATGTATATTGCTTTAAGCATATCCTGTACTTGTGTTTAACAACTGTTACACTTGTTTATGTCATGTTGTCGTTTAGAGTTAATTAGTCCTTCGGGACATGATGAAGTTTTGCATACAACATAAATTGTGTGTGTGTAATATTTTAAATTGTCGTTTCTTTATGATGAACTCCCTAAAGTATGCCGTTGTTTGTGTTTCATTTATATGCTGCATACTGTATGTGACAGTTAGTGAACGATATCTGTGATATCATATGACTAATAGAAAGCTAAAGAAGGCACTCAAACTAAAGTTGGCTGTATTAACTTTTTGGCTATGGTCAAACGTAGGAAATTGGGCTTTATTTTTGATAAATTAAAAATTAAAAATTAAAAATAAAAAATTAAAAATTAAAAATTAAAAATTAAAAATTAAAAATTAAAAATTAAAAATTAAAAATTAAAAATTAAAAATTAAAAATTAAAAATTAAAAATTAAAAATTATATAATGAGTGTTGAGTATATTGTCAAAAAAATACTTAGAAAGCTAAAACCTTCCTGCCATACACTTGTTTTTATATTTTTCTAGCATACATTTAGGCATAACAGGTTTGGGTAAACTTGTTACTCGTTCATCGAACAGTTTTCTTTGTGAGCACAAAGTAACCTAAAGTTAGTTTAATTTGAAAAGTTTGCAAACAGTTAGGCGTAATTGTGAAATGAAATTGTTAACATACCTTTTAAGTAACTAAAAACACTTTGGAATATTATGAAGTATACAGTTAGGCGCAAGAATATCTTTATAAGTGTAAAAAGTGTTGAAGGAAGACTTTTAATGGTTTTTATGATACCATTGGTTTCAAATAAAAAGTTTTCGTATAAAAGTCATACCCAGAATTGGTGGTAATGAAAAGTACACAATTGCTTACCTATTATCATAGTCTTGCTGTAAAGAGAATTAAAAAAACATGAATAGATGATAAAAAAGGACAACGTACAAAAAATTAGAATTCTTTACTTCAAGTGAAGTAAACGTTGTTTTGGACTGCTGTTAAATTTAACAAAAAAACATATCTTATAAGTTGCTTGCCTAAGACTGAACAAATCAATTTTTAGCCTTTGTATCTCCATCATAGCAACTTGAGCCTTGCTTGACCCCTTTGCTAGATATTTTTTTTGTTGCCCCATAAAGTGTCGAAATATATTGCTTTGCCCTTACCCCAGTATGGATTTGTGTCCTTGCATTACTTAAATTACTTTAATCCTCTGGAGATTTTATTTTACCCATTTGCAATAAGGTCTAGTTGAATTTTATATTAATTTGACAAGCAAGAGAGTCATGTTAAGTGTTTGATTACACAATTGAGTATACTTCAATTTGAAACCAATGTCTGGACCAAAAGGAATGAATTGACAAAGGATATTATGTGTTAACAAGAAAAACAAATTGAAAAAATTTCGTTTAAAAGAGGGAGAGAGGGAGAGGAATATAGTAGATGTTGATGTCTCAGAACGGCAGTAAAGAGAGAAAGAGAGGGAGAGAAGATGTGGGTGTTTCAGTGCATGAACAATAAGAGGGCATTATGGTGAATATATTTTATTCTCGGTTTATTTATAACAAGCAAATAATAATAGTAAAAAGTAAAATGTATGAAAACGGTTATTCATTTAGATGTTATTTTTTTTTTCTAATTTAAGAATCGAATTCAAAATAGAATTGGTTTTCATAATGTTAACTACAATCTGCTAGAGTAATCTCTGACATTTACTTGTAAAGGATAATTTCATTAAAATGTTAGCCATGACTATGCAATATGCGTTCTATTTAAAAAAAAAAACTTAATTTCCCTTACACCCCATGAATGAGATATGGGATAGCTTCTCGCGTTGTTGTAAATTAACACGCTTTCTATTTCTAAATTCACAACTAACGGCACCTACTTGTTTATCGACGAATGCGAACGTCATTGTTTGAGAAGCTCTTACTAGACACACCGATTGACTCGACACTTAATACTGCGAAGTTGCTGTCAACAACATTCGAGGGGAGCCGACAATGAAAGAAAAAGGTTTTTATTTTTTTCCTTTTTTTTAAGATGGTGCGTTCTATTCACCAGATCTAAAAAGGTATTCATTTACATGTTTTTTTTTTAATTCTTAATCAAATACCTAATATATAATTGCCTGTTGAAAAGAATTTCTAATATCAGATTCGATCTTTGAAATTTACGTTTTTAAGGATAATTTCATTCAAATGATGGCCGTAGCAATGCCGTAAGTGGTCCAATCACAAGGTCCAATTTTCGATCGCTGTTCGGTAGCAATGCTGTGTCTTGAAAATTATACGAGTGCTATTGACTTGCAAGTCTTGAGTGATGACTTTAAGCTCCAATGACTTTAAGCTTCAATTTCCACTCCAAAGAAATAAAATCCATAAATTTCATATCATACGATCTAGGCGGTTAGTTTATTGGTTCCCGAGATTGGGTGTTCATCATTTCTTAATAAATTCATACTTCACGCAGTTGTTGTACCGTAACACCCTCTTTAGAGTCCTTACTGTGACTTAAGTCTTTTCATAACTGGTGATTTATTCAGATATTTGGTTTTCAGTTTTAAATAAAGTAGTTAAAATAGAAGTGTTAGTCGGAATCTAATATACAGCCAGAAAATAAAACCTCCGACATTTTCTCTTGAAAGCCGTGGTAATGCCGTAGATGGTATATTTTAAAGATGTACCTTGATGAATACCTTTGACTTCACATAAAACCAAAAAATTAACAAAAAATTGTATTTTTCTTAAAACGCTGATATTTTGAGAGATTATTACTTAGTTAGTCATTATGATACAAAATATCGAGTCATACTGAATAAAAACAAGTTAACAGCTTGGACCCAGTGGCGGTCGTTTTGTAAAAAAGAAACAATTTAAAAAGGAACCTCTTAGTGAATAATACCTTTAAAAATAATAAATAATTGGAAGGATGGGTATACTTTTCCTAAAGTTTCTTTGAATCTGATCCGTGTAATTAGTATAAACATTGTAGAGTTTAGAGTTTAAGTATAAACAGTTTAGAGTCTTCTCCCTAGGAAATTTAAAAGACGATATATCCAAGTTTTTATTTTTTCCCAAAAAAAAAAACTTCATGAAAATTAAAAAATAAACCAAACTCGAACTTGTTACAATTGTTATGCTTTTTTCTGAATCGCAAATATTTCAAACCATTTTATCATGTTTTTATATCATTGTTCTCAGCATTATATAAATCACTGCATACCTTAGGGCGTTACGTTTAACAATTACTATAGCATTCTTTTCGGGTACCAATTTTATTAAAAATTCGAAATTTCTCAGCATAAAATATAGCATTCATGTATTGTTAATTTATGGCTTTCTTGCACGCTTTCAGTTGTTCGTTGTTAAAAAGCTGCCCACAAATCTACCGTAGCACAATGCCAGGCCTGGTGTTTTATGTCTCTCTTAATACGTGAATGTGGGACTTGTGGTCTATTGAGCTGTCATCTGTTTTTAGAATTTACATAACGTTACAATATACGCATAAACAATTGGACTCGTACATTTTCCAACTGGACAAGCGATAAATCATGCCGGGCGGTTGGTTTTTTGTGTAACTCATTGGGTGGTTGTTTGTTTTAACGCCACGTACTCTATTTGTATACGTATTTATAAATTACTCAGGAGTCCGAATGAAAATAAAAAATATCACGATAAGCAGACATCACATAAAATAATGTTATTATGATAGAGAGTATCCAAGTAATGACAAAAATTCTTTATACTATTGGGGTAAAACATAATTTATGTATAAATAAGCCTCAACTCTGTAAGGATAGTAGGTTAGTAGATGTCGTACAGAACTCTTCTGATTTATAACTTCTTTGGTTAAAGGTGTGCATCTTAGTCCCTTATTCCAAGATAATTAAACATTTAAATAGAAACATTTTTTATCAATATCAATATCAATATCAATATCAATATCAATATCAATATCAATATCAATATCAATATCAATATCAATATCAATATCAATATCAATATCAATATCAATATCAATATCAATATCAATATCAATATCAATATCAATATCAATATCAATATCAATATCAATATCAATATCAATATCAATATCAATATCAATATCAATATCAATATCAATATCAATATCAATATCAATATCAATATCAATATCAATATCAATATCAATATCAATATCAATATCAATATCAATATCAATATCAATATCAATATCAATATCAATATCAATATCAATATCAATATCAATATCAATATCAATATCAATATCAATATCAATATCAATATCAATATCAATATCAATATCAATATCAATATCAATATCAATATCAATATCAATATCAATATCAATATCAATATCAATATCAATATCAATATCAATATCAATATCAATATCAATATCAATATCAATATCAATATCAATATCAATATCAATATCAATATCAATATCAATATCAATATCAATATCAATATCAATATCAATATCAATATCAATATCAATATCAATATCAATATCAATATCAATATCAATATCAATATCAATATCAATATCAATATCAATATCAATATCAATATCAATATCAATATCAATATCAATATCAATATCAATATCAATATCAATATCAATATCAATATCAATATCAATATCAATATCAATATCAATATCAATATCAATATCAATATCAATATCAATATCAATATCAATATCAATATCAATATCAATATCAATATCAATATCAATATCAATATCAATATCAATATCAATATCAATATCAATATCAATATCAATATCAATATCAATATCAATATCAATATCAATATCAATATCAATATCAATATCAATATCAATATCAATATCAATATCAATATCAATATCAATATCAATATCAATATCAATATCAATATCAATATCAATATCAATATCAATATCAATATCAATATCAATATCGGCTGAAGTGCAGAAAAATAAAAAAAAATATGCCATTGTCTTCGTCTTGGTCCCCAAACATCGGAACGATAGGTCAAAGATGGCGCTCAGGCCCATGGGGCCCGGGGGGGGTCAAAAAAGGGGCCCCTTTCGGTTATATGATGACCCCTAGGTGCGGGTACTCAAATGAAAGATATTTTCGAGACGAATCCAACTATGTTATTAAATGTGAAAAAATCATGGAAAAAGTTAAAAAAATTTAGGGAAATATATTGAAAAATTCTAAAAAAAATAGAAAATCTAAAAACTGACATCAATATCAATATCGGGAAAATTCTCTTATGAGAAATGTCGACATACAACATACATACAGAGAAAGGTATAAGGATTTGAAGGAAAATTTATTTTTTTCCATCAGAATGTATAAAAATGACACCAGCCCACAAATTTTCGACTTTTCTGTGCAAACAAGATTTCAAAACACTTTTTCCATATATTTTGCCCTCCTAAAAACGAAAATGATTTTTAAAAAATTTTCTTACTTGCCGTTTTTCTTATAAAAATTTTTGACATTTTTTTTGAGGTTCCCTTAGTATTTTGGAAATATTTTGGGTATCTCTTACCCGAACTTCATATATAACCACTTAAGTTAAAGCAAATGAATGCGCATCGTGGCCTAAGTTGATGGGGACGGTGAAAAATTCACAACGAGCCCCGCAATGACCCATTTATGACCCATTATTTTTTTCCTCCTAACATTTTTCCCAAACATACCTACCCCATATCCTGACCCCCTAAAGGTGCACCTATACAATTTTTTTAAATTTGCTCCCAATGCTGCAATTTCACCAAAGGTGCCCCTAGAGGAGTCAAATGTATGACCGACCTCCAATATTTTGCAAGACGAACAAAACATATCTACTCTTTATCTTTAACCCTTAAAGAGGTTCCCATACAAATTTTTATATTTTTTTGTTATTTTTTTTGCAACTAAATTTGTATGTGCCAATATATGTCAATCAATATATGTTAATATGTTAATATATAGAGAGAGAAAGTGATTTGTAAACGAAAAAAACACAACTATCAAGTGGTAGGGGGTTAAATCCAAAAAAAACTAGAATCGTTTAAAACCCGAATTTTAAGTCTTTCGCCAAAAGATTAAAATTGATTATGGATTTTTATGGTTGTAGTGTTGTTTTTTATTAAAAAGGGTCAACAATATTGAAAAAATGCAAAATTAAGGTTTACATTGAGTTTTCTATTTTTCCCACCACAATAAATAAATTTTTCACCCCAAATTTTACAGAATATTTCAGTTTTTCAAGTAATTTAAATGGCTAGCATCGAAACGACATTACTCATTCAAACTTGTGGAGAATTTTGGAAAAATTTGTTTCAAATCTTGTTTGCAAAAAATTATTGTTCTGTGTGATTAATGCGAATAATAAAAAAAATCAATCTTAAGATAAAAATAAATAGTTCTTGTCGTCGCAATGTCCTATTCAAATGTATTCCATACGTTGGCGTATGAGTATTGTCAAATGTAAATTTTTTTAATACTCATACGTACCTAGTGTTTTACATACAATTGTCATATTGTGTCTAACAACAATTTAACAAACAATTGGAGTGCCTAAGGAATGGCTGCAAATGTATATTTAGATTTATTTTAATTTTCCAGTACAAACGCACATTACCATCAACTCATGTATGTACTTTAACATTGTTAGTCTTCTTATTTGCTGTTGTTGCTTTAACAAGCTAAACATTCTTACAGCCAAGGCAGCAGTCGCAGTTAGACGACATCATAGCAATTATCGTGTTGTGGTTAAAGATATTAATGTTATGGTTTTTTCTTTCTGTGCCGCAGAGGGTGGTATATTTTTGGAATTGCTTTTTTAGAATATGTGTTTTGCTTTCTATGGTGGTTAGGTAACTGTCGCATAATTGTTTTGGTCTCTCCCTATACATAGCATTGTGTGTGTAAGTACAAAATTACCAAATTATTAGATTGTTGTGTTATTTTGTTCACCACTCGTCTGCTTACGTTGTATTTTGCCTACAATTTGTATTATCCTTATAGCGTTTGTTATAGTAACGCACAAAGTATTTACATATTCAATGTGTTGGCATATAAATAAACACTTGTATTGTGCTACGCTCTAAGATATGTATATGTATTTGTTATTGAGTTTGTGGTATCCTAGGAAAATCTTAGTAAGTTTATAGCGCAAACGTTATGAGTTTAAAAATAGACCTCTGCTTGCTTGCAATCCTTTGATCCTGGTAACCTTGTATATTTTTCAATCATTTGACTTTTATTTGTACCTTGTAAATTATTACTGTTAAGCTAGTAAGTTATATATTTTGTGACTGTACAAATTTGTTTTGGTCATTTGTAACCGTAACCTAATTTAGTTTGTAATTTTGTGTAATTTACCCTAAAGGCTTAGGTCATTATCAGCTATCAGCAGCCATATTATTATGACCCGATGAATAATTAAAATTATTAAAATTAGGGACATTGATTTGATGAGGGTTGATAATGTTAATTGAGAGGTGGCCATCGAAATCTTACAAGACACAAGCAATTATAGTTGAAAGAACTATTTCTACAAATGTCCTGCGCAGATATCCTTTCAATACCGATTTTATTTATTTATATATTTCTTAGTAACTTCCTCATATCATTCTTTAACAGAATTGTAGCTCATTCCTAAATAAACAATTTATATTAAAATAAAATAAGTAAGAAATCAAGTTGAACTAACTAAATCAAATTAATCTTCTAAAAATTATAATTTTTATTAAACCATAAATCCACAATATTGGAACGAAGTACGTATGATTAATATGAAGTCCGCATAAAATTAATATTACTTATACGTTGTACATAAAAACGTTCATGCGTAACGTCATGTAAGTGGCGAGTATAATATGTAAACTCGCTACAAGACAGTGCTTCGGTTAGTGTGGTAATTCAACATCATCACCAATGACCAGGTTTCAACTTTTCACAGATGAGACAGAGTATATATGGCCAGAAACTTGGAGTTATGGGGGAAATTTTATAGAAAAAGACGATAAATGACAACAGTTTGAAAGTTTCAAAATATGATCCTAAATTTCTTTATACCTTCTACTCGATATATGCATGTAGTAACCCTCTGTCACGATATATTGAAACATTTAGTTAAATACTTAAAATTTCTTAACTTTAGCTTGACTT
Organism: Muscina levida; assembly: GCA_964034835.1. Classification (NCBI taxonomy): domain Eukaryota; kingdom Metazoa; phylum Arthropoda; class Insecta; order Diptera; family Muscidae; genus Muscina; species Muscina levida. The sequence continues at coordinate 144,349,263 of OZ035882.1, forward strand.
TAAATCCAATTCTTTGTCCCATTTAACTTGAAAGCTTATTGCATTATTAGCCTTAAAGTCATCAGCAATGAAAAAAGAATCCATTTCACCACGAGAGTTAAAGTGAACATTTCTGTTTATGATTCCATTGATATGAACATAAACTGAGAATAGCTGCAGCCCGTACTCTCCTTTACTTGACTGTGTATTTGTACTCGCAACAGTAGGTAATGTGTGTGTACATTTCATGTGCACACATACATAGACCACCGTGGCATAAAAAATTGTGTTTGTTTCAAGTCGGCTCTTTTGTATTAGTTGTATGTGTGTGTTTGGGTGCGTGGTCATTGGTGTTTTGTGGTCATTTGCCTGTGTGGGAATTTGTGGTTATGATGGGAAAATTATAAAGAAACGAGTGTCTTTTTTTGAGGGTAAATGTGTATGTTAGGGTCAAGGTTTTCTTGTGTGTACTGCCTAAAAAGGCGTTATCTTTTACTTTTCTTTAATACTCTAACGATTTTAAGTTACAAAATTTGTACTTTGTAATTTGTACAAAGCAAAACTTTTTTGCAGTCTTTCATTTGGGTTGCTTTGCCTAACAGGCTTTGAATTTTTTCTCCGTATCCATGGGTGTAAAGTTTTTTCTGACCTATGGCCTTTAAAATAATTTGTGCTGTGTCATTTGCTTTGTCTCAGAAAGGACTTAAAGGAAACCAAATAATTGTGGTAAATATTTTTTACATAATACTGTGGGTAAGTTTAATTATTGTTGTAGTTGACAGAGAATGAAAAAAGAACATGAATACACATTTAAAATTGTTGCAAATTTATGCTACCGCACTACATATAATGAGAGAGTGGCAGAATTCAGAATACAAGAGCTGATAAAGGAGATATACAAACTAGAACATGAGTAATAATTAACTAACTTATGAGTGATAATAATTCTATACTTACTAACGTATGAGTGGTAAAAATTCAATACTAACTAACGTATGAGTAACAATAATTCAATACTTACGCTAAAGGCCTGCAGCGTTCCATTCATTCTACTTGTACAAACAGATAAAACAAGTAAGAACCTGATATTATCGGTACAAATACAACAAATAGTAGAACAAAACATGTGCTCATTCGTTTTGGATTGAGTAGATCGCGTCTCATCTCTTTCTCTAGTTCTCATTGTAGTGGAAACTTTTTTTTCTCTTTATCTGTTCTTCTCAGTGATGTAACTGTTGTTCCCCTTTTTTAAATGGATATATCCATTTAATACAGATATTCCAGACCATACGCTTTGCGTTGATGATGTTTTCTTCCTTTTTTTTATTCTTTTTACCAAAAGTAATGGTGTAAGTTTCATCTGTGGCAAATTTTAACAAAAAAGAAAACAAAATTTCGCTCTTTATTCTTTATGCTTGCAGCGTCACGCTCCCCACATATTCCAAGCACAGATAACAAGAATACCGATATATCTGTTTTTAATGTATGTATTCATACAAGTATTTTTGATACTTGGTACTTTCACTCTCTCATACCTATTCTATCGTTATCTAAAAGAGAAATATTCCATACGCACTCAATCCAAAGAGAGCGAAACAGTTACAAGCAGATATAATAAAATTGAACTACATACAACAAGTGTGTTTGGATGGTTCTTTGCAGACCTATAACTTACACTAACGTGTGAGTAAAAATAATTCAATACCAACTAACGTATGAGTAATAATAATTCGATACTAACTAACGTATGAGTAAAATTCAGTGAATTTAATTTGAAAATTCGGTGCTAAGGAAAATCAATAGAATTTATCTTACATATGTTACCTTAAAGAACAATACTCTGCGCACCGGTGATAAGGCGTCTTGTGGAAAGGCTTAGATGAGTACTTCAGAGCTTAGCGATGCCTGTGTTAATATCCTGTAGAAGCAGCGGCGATGCAGCGATGGGTGCATCAGGACACGAAAACTGAACAGGTTGTTTCAGTAGGAAGACTGGTGACAGCACTTCGAAAGATGGGCGATGCGCTTAAGAAGATTGGGGAAGGTCTGGCAAAGAATTAGTCTAAAGACTGACAGAATAACTTGTGAAGAATAGAGAAGACTCATCTGATGACTAGCAAAGCACTTCAGAAGAACAGAGGAGACTCGTAGGAATGCTGTAGATACGTTTCAGAAGTTTGGGTAAGGTACGGTGAAAAACTTGGTCTAAAGACGAGCAAAATCAGTTTAGAAGAATAGAGAAGACCTGACGGAAGACCTAGTCTTAAGACAAACGAAAACATTTCAGAAGATTGGTAATGACTCGGTCTGAAGACGGGCGAACATTTCAGAGTGATAGAAAGGACTCGCCGAAAGACTCGACTGAAGACTATTGAAGCACTTCAGAAGTTTGGGGCTGGCTCGGTGGAAGACTTGACCTAAAGACTGGCGAAATCACTTTAGAAAAATAGAGAAGACTCGGTGGAAGACTAGCGAAAGCACTTAAGAAGATTCACGCAGACACGGTCTTAAGACTGGCAAAATCACTTCGGAAGAATAGAGAAGAATCGGCGGAAAACTCTAAAGACTGGCGAAACACTTTACAAGATTGTGAAAGGATTAGGGTGCAAGACTTGATCTAAAAACTGGCGGAATGACTTCAAAAGAATATAGAAGCCTCGACGGAGGACATTGGAAAGCACTTCAGAAGATACGGTCTGACAACTGGCGAAAGAACTTCAGTAGATTAGTGAATTTTCAGTCTACAGACTGGCGTAATCACTTTGGAACAATAGAAGAGAATAGGCGGAAGACTCTAAAGACTGGCGAAACACTTGAGAAGATTGTGAAAGGTATGGTGCAAGACTTGTTGTAAAAACTGGCGGAATGACTTCAAAAGAATATAGAAGACTCGGCGGAAGACTATCGAAAGCACTTCAGAAGATACGGTCTGAAAATTGGCGAAAGCACTTCAGAAGATTAGCGAAGATATAGTCTAAAGACAGACGAAATCACTTCGGAAGAATAGAGAAGAATCGGCGGAAGACTCTAAAGACTGGCGAAACACTTTAGAAGGTTGTTAAAGTAACTGTGCAAGACTTGATGTAAAAACTGGCAGAATGTCTTTAAAAGAATATAGAAGCCTCGGCGGAAGACTATCGAAACCACTTCAGAAGATACGGCATGAAAATTGGCGAAAGCACTTCAGAAGATTAGCGAAGATACAGTCTTAAGACAGACGAAATCTCTTCGGAAAAATAGAGAAGAATCGGCGGAAGACTCTAAAGACTGGCGAAACACTTTAGAAGGTTGTTAAAGTAACTATGCAAGACTTGATGTAAAAACTGGCAGAATGTCTTTAAAAGAATATAGAAGCCTCGGCGGAAGACTATCGAAACCACTTCAGAAGATACGGCATGAAAATTGGCGAAAGCACTTCAGAAGATTAGCGAAGATACAGTCTTAAGACAGACGAAATCTCTTCGGAAAAATAGAGAAGAATCGGCGGAAGACTCTAAAGACTGGCGAAACACTTTAGAAGATTGTGAAAGGATTACGGTGCAAGATTGATTTAAAAACTGGCGGAATTAATTCAAAAGCATATAGAAGACTCGGCGGAAGACTAGTGAAAGCACTTCAGAAGATACGGTCTGACAACTGGCGAAATAACTGCAGAAGGTTAGCGAAGATACGGTCTAAAGACTGCCAAAATCACTTCTGAAGAATAGACACAAATCGGCGGAAGACTCTAAAGACTGATGAAACACTATAGAAGATTGTGAAAGGTACGGTGCAAGACTTGATGTAAAAACTGGCAGAATGACTTCAAAAGAATATAGAAGCCTCGACGGAAGACTATCGAAACCACTTCAGAAGATACGGCATGAAAATTGGCGAAAGCACTTCAGAAGATTAGCGAAGACACAGTCGAAAGACCGGCGAAATCTCTTTATAAGAATAGAGTTTTTTACCGAGATGACTTGTCTGAAGACTGGCGAAGCATTGCAGAAGAATAGCGAAGACTTTGTCTGAAGGCTGGCCAAGCTCGACAATAAATTGGAGAAGACACTACGGCTAGTCTAAAGATTATCGTAGGAGTAGGGGAAGACTCGATCTGAAGACTGACGAAATACATTGGATGAATAGCAAAGACTAGATCTGAGGACTCATCGGGAGAAAAGCTAAGATTCGGTATAAAGTCTAGACTACGCACATCAGAAGACACGGCAAAGGAATTGGAGAAAATCAAAGAATTGGTCGGAAGTCTGCAGAATAATAGCGAAGATTTCGTATAAAGAAAGACTAAGTCCATAGTCGCTGGCGTCCGTATGCAGTATGAATGTCTTCTTAAAACCTGGATAGGCCAGTACAGAAACCGTGGTGATTTTCGCCTTGAGTAACGCGAACAAGGTTTTCTGGTCCTCTGTCCTTCCTTTAACAAGTGGGTACGCGGACGGTGATACCACGACAAGACTCCCAAGAATCGACTCAAAAAACATTGATTGCCGCAACTTAGTCCGGGTTCGTGTGTATTTCCTCCGCACAAACTACATGGCCGAGGCATTTGCTCGATCGCTTAAAGAACTCGCACTTTTCCTATTTGATCTTTAGGCCGAGACTACATTCTATGCTGCAAGGCGGCAGAGCAGTGAGGGGAAACAAAATAAAACCTATAAAATGCTGTTGAAGTGGCGACGCCATGAGCGGTATAGCGGTATAGACAGCTAACAAGCGTGGCCTACGACAATCTCATATTGTTGAGATACGGGGAAAGTGGTATGCATCAGTATCAGACTTACTTTTAATGTGCATGAAGTCTATGCAGAGTTTCCTAGTTTTCGTTTATAGTAATTAAATACTCTTACGTATGATTAATATTAATTTTAAATATATGTACATCAATATTGATTATACGCCAGTTGTTATATTTATCATAATTAGGAAACACCTCTATAATGCTGCTTGCTGATATATTGATTTGATACAGTTGATATTAATTTCAACTTCGAGGTTAATATTGACAATGTCTTACAAATACTGTAAAGTTGCTGTAGACTTACATAAATACTGTAACGTATGAATAATATTAATATCGTATGATAAATTTAATATGGGTGAATAATATTGATCATACGTTCTGCTCATTTACAGAGGAAAACTTACAATGAAGACTAGAAATGGCTATCATATATTATTTTACAAATGATTGATGTTATTATGATTTTAAAAAATATTTATTTCGATTGAGATGTAAAAATATTACTCATACGTAAACATTATTTTTCCCTACTGACAGAGATAGTTATAAAAACTTTTAGGATTTTTATAAATTCATAAATCCAATGACATCACTATATTGTCTATCGTATGATTGTTATTAATTTAGGTTCTACATTAAAAATTATATTTTTCAACGTATGAGTAATATATTAACCACAAATTTGAGCTTCACTGTATAATTTGGGTTCAAATTAAAATGTTTGTTGATTGAATTCTAATTCTGTCTTAAGAAATTTCAACTAGAAATTCACAAATTTCAGCATTACGTGTCTAAAAAATATTCTAACGTATGATTGATATTAATTCATGTTGTGAGTTAAGTATTAATCATACGCCTTGAGTGTAGAATACTTTGTTGTACGTACAAATATTGCGGTGATTCCGTTGTGGTCATTTTCACAAATGATTTCATTCATTTTCATTCATTCACATACTTTTCCAATAAATTTACTACAAATTTATTTTGGTAGCAGATAAGTTTGTTGATAATTTCTTATTTATATTTTCACCCACAGCTATCATTCATTTCATATCACTTGCCTTCACCGGGCAAAGTTTGGCAACAAGTTGGGAAACAAAATTAATAAATTACAGCGCAAATACCATTAATTGTAACAGAGTGGTTGGTAATTAAACTCTATACGATATTAAGAGAAATGTGCCACAGCAGTGAACGAAAGAGAGAAATTAAACGGGAAACAAACACAACTTGTACAATTACTATGGTGGTATAACAAACGATCACGGTATGAGTAGTAATTTTTCATGATGACAATATAATTACATATTTCTATATCTTTTTGGATGTTAAGAAATTACAAAGTTGTAGCTTTGTAGTTAGACCTAATTAGAATTTAGTAAAGTTATTGATTCCTTTGCACTTTAACAGTTTCATTAAGTAATTCGAGTGCAAAGTAATCCATTGAAATATAAACTCCTTTAAGCAAAAGTTGTTTGTGACCCCAAACCTTTTAATTTAGATGGTTTGTGTGTTAGTTTTGAGTTGTAATCGATAAGGAGCTGCAATAATAAAACTTTTTTTTTTATTAAAAATAGTTTGATATGATCTATTGTTGTATACATTTAAACTGTAAAGAATTTTACGTACGATTGTTGTTTGAATTTATATTACTCATACGTTGTGTTATGTTTCAGTATAGCAATAAGTGTACACCACAAATTTGTTGCCTTTTGTGTCCCAGTTTGCAAAGAATTTAAACCTAATTAAGTTTTTTTTCACCCCTTCATATTGTATATTACTCATACGACCGCTCCTTAAATTCATATTAATATAACGTATACTCTATAGATATGCAACTTAATATGCTAGAGTCAATGAAGATTACGAGTGCAACACGTCATCCTTTAAATAATGATAATCAAAATTTTTTTTTTCGCTGTACCCAATGTATTAGGACTTCATGAGTCCTAGTTTGCAGGGAGAATAATATAAAATATAAATTTGTTAAAATCCCTGTGCTTTTTAAAACGTTCTATATGTTATTCCTATTATATTTAATATCACTCATACGCTCATACGTCTGTTTCGTATTAATAATACCCATACGACATAAAACTGAGAACTGTGTCGTCACGGATATTAAAAGCAATAACTAAGTATCACGTTTTACTTTAAAGATATTTTAAAAACAATTCTAGGTAATTTAATATCACTCATACGCTATTATCTGTTTCATATTAATAAAATGTATACGCCATAAAAAAAGGCGACTCCCGGTTGGCGGGATACTAATTATCCCTATTTATTTTCAACCTATTTTAATGACAATTATAGTTGATTTAATATCACTCATACGTTATTCATATTAATAATTATATAAATGACTACATTATGAGGACCAATTTGGGGCGCGATATTAAAAACAATACTAACAATTTTCTAATTCCTTATTGCTTTACGTTTTTGCTCATACGTTTTTATAAGTTTTATATTAGCATTAATCATACGTCATAAAAACGGCTGCATTATGAGACCCAATTTGTGGGGGAGATTTGTATTTTCTTCGAATTTTCGAAACCCTCTTTACTTAAACGCTATTTTAATAACAATTCTAGTTGATTTACTATCACTCATACGCTGTTAGCTGTTTCATATTAATATTACTCATACACCATAGACATGACTGCATTATGAGAACCAATTTGCGGAGGGATTTGTATAATTACTCTTTATGTTATGATTCTTCACTGCATCGAATTGTTATATAATATATAAAAATTGTAGTTAATTTAATATCACTCATACGCTTTTATCTGTTTCATATTAATAATAGGCATACGCCATAGAAAAGACGACTCCCGGTTGGCAGGAATATTAAAATCAATATTTTCTAATATTTTCAAGCTATTTCAATAACAATTCTAGTAGATCTAGATTACATATCACTCATACGTTGTTATATGTTTCATATTAATATTACTCATACACCAGAGAAATGACTACATTGTGAGGAGCAATTTGCGGAGGGATTTGTATAATTACTCTTTATGTTATGATTCTTCACTGCATCGAATTGTTATATATAAAAATTTGAGTTAATTTAATATCACTCATACGCTATTAACTGTTTCATATTAATAATAGGTAAACGCCATAAAAAAGACGACTCCCGGTTGGCAGGAATATTAAAATCAATATTTTCTAATATTTTCAAGCTATTTCAATAACAATTCTAGTAGATCTAGATTACATATCACTCATACGTTGTTATATGTTTCATATTAATATTACTCATACGCCTTAGGAATGACTACATTATGAGGACCAATTTGCGGCGAGATATTAGAATCAATACTAAGAATTTTTTAATCGCTTATTGATTTAAAGTTATTTTAATAACATTTCTAGTTGATTTAAAATCACTCATACGCAGTTATCTGTTTCATATTAATAATACTCATACACCATAACATTTGTGGGCAGATTTGTATTTTCTTAGAATTTTCTTACCCCTCTTTAGTTTAAAGCTATTTTAATAACATTTCTAGTTGATTCAATATAACTCATACGCTGTTTTTTATTAATATTACTCATACACCATAGAAATGGCTACATTATGAGGCCCAATATGCGGAGGAATATGTATAATTACTCTATATGTTAAAAACCCTCTTAAGTTCGAGTTGTTATATATACATTTTTTTTTTAATTTAATATCACTCATACGTTGGCCTCTCTCTGATATTAATATTTCTCAACCTTCATAAAAATACACACTTTCTAGGGCCTCTTGTACAGGGAGATAAACATAACTACTAAATTTGTTACAAAACATATTAACTTTAAACCTTTTTGTACGTAATTACTATTGTATTCAATGTTACTCATACGCTCTTCATATTTTCATATTAATATTACGCATACACCATAAATATTTGGCCTTATATACGAATTGGAGGGATGATAACGATATTCACTTGGTGCGTCCTTAACCCTGTTTACTTTAAACAGATTTAATATGACTCATACGCTGCCAGGTTTTCAATTAGTATTACTCATACGCCATAAATATGGCATAATAAGGCAAAAAAAAAAACTAGATAGAACATAATAAAAAGAGCTTAAATGTGTGTATATATAGTTATATATATATAGTTGCCAAAGGTATACTTATTGGATGGCCTCCTTATCTTATGCTCAAAAAAACTAACTGTGTTATAGTTATAATAGAAAAAAAATAAATTGTTAAAATATTTTGCACTCTAGTAAATAATATTGAAAACCAGCATAATTTGCCTTGTGCATTGTGTTATATAGGTAAAACTTTCAAATCTACCTCAATATATTATATTGCATCTCATGACATTTAATAACCATAACTCATACGCTCTGATGTATCCATATTAATATCACTTATACGCTATTATGCAAAGTATGAATAATTTTTTACAAAGGCCTTCAAAAAATATTAACTACGCCAATGCAAGCTCTTTGATGTTTAAGTAACATGTCTAGGCTATGTACTACGTTGTCCTTCAGCAATAATGTCTATCTAACAGTATATAAATAGAACCACCATTATGCATCCGCTCTTGCCTAGACTAACCTCCACAGCAGTTTGTCGACTTTTGTCATCTGTTGTTATACCATACTGACATACTGTGTTTGCCCCCACTTCTATCGTTTAACATAATGTTTAGTTTAGGTTGTTGATGTCCATCAGCACATATATCTAGGAATCTCTAGCAGCTCTTTCAACCCCCAGCGCAGTATATAAATCGTGGTAAATAACAAACTCATATGCCTGGGATTATGCACATAATCAATAAACCGGTTATTATTGTTACCATAAACATCATTTGCAGAGTATCGACAGCAACAACAACAACATCATCATACTTCATCAGCAGCATAAAATCATCATTTCAAACAACAACAACTGGAGCCAGATTATGATTAGCATCATCGTCATCGACAGAGCCATAGAAACAGGCAATTTGCATTCAGTGACGCAGTATCACCACACAGTAGTCTCATCAACGTCATCATCATTATCAGCAATATTATCCTTTTTCCTTTGGCTACTATTATCGAACGGTTCTCTCATGACGGTCATGGGAATTGCCAACGTTTTGTTTCTGTCTGTCATAGTATTGTGTTTTCACGGTAAATGCTTGACGGACATGTTTTTATGTCGCAAAGCTGCTAACATGTCTGAAACTGAATATTTAATTAAGAGCTTATATAGATTTTGCCAAAACTGGGCACCATCTGGTAGTGTAGACAATTGACGATGTTTTTGCAGAAACATTTTGCAAATTTAATGGATGTGCTTGATTCATTAATGGTTTGAATGTAGATAATCATTTGCCCATTTAATGTAGTATGTCTGTGTCTATGTGGTAATGGATTTTTTGTGATGTTTATATTAATATTACTAATACGTTGCCTAGGGTTTTGCAATACGTATGATTACTAATAATAACTACGTATGATTGCTTCCCTTTACTTTTAAAGAAAGCTCTCACAATTCTATGAAGGGTCTCCGTTGGAAGCCTCCTCTTATTATTATGTCAAACCCAAAACATTTATACATCTGTGTAGTATCTGCATGTATGTGGTAATGTATTTGGTGTGATGTTAATATAATATTACTAATACGTTTTTCAACAATTCATTTAATATTAATTATAAATTCCTTATTGCACCGAATAACTAAAAACAAGCGGAAAAAATTTGTAACTTTCCTTTAAATTTGAATAAAGCTCTCACAATTTTCAGCAGGACCTCTGTTAAAAGCCTCCTCCTATTGTAATAACGTACCCAAAAACAAAGACTCAAAGCATTTAACAAATCTGTACTATATCTACGTGTATATGGTAATGTATTTATATTAATATTACTAATACGTAGTCTAGGGTTTTGCGACACGTATGATTAATTTTAATTATTAATTCCTTATTACATTGAATAACGAAGAGCAAGCGACAAAAAATAGGTTGCTTCCCTTTACTCTTAAATTAAGCTCTCACAATTTTCAGCAGGACCTCTATTAGAAGCCTATTCCTCCAATAATGATACCTTAGCCAAAAACAACGACCCAATTTTGTTAAACTCAAAAATGGACACATGTTCATTCGATTATTGCGTCTCCGATTGATGCGCCGAATTTTAATTTTTTACATTGACCTTGAAATCACAAATGTTCGAAAAAAAAAACATATTGTTATTCCATTAACATTTCGTTTTTTGCTAGTTGACCATTTGAGCCCAAACATATTTTTTATTCATATGCATTTTCATGTTGTTTCATTTAATATGTATTCGAGAGCTGCTACAACAGATGTGTGCAAGTGGAAATTGAGATTGGCCACTGGCCATTTTGGTCACCACCTGTTAAAATGATTCTGACACTAACGGCACGTATTGAGGCAATAAAATAAAGAGCTTAAATATGAAATACATAATTTTCACATCATCCTGCATGGATTTGTTAAGTGTAACGCTGCAGCACACAGGTCACAGTGACCTTACCGTTTGCCTTGAGGATACAGGCGACTTTTTGGGGAAGCTTGGGTGAGATTTGAGTTAAAGGGTTACATGTGGAGTAAATATGTATAAAGATGATATCCTTTTTTTTATTAGGGATTGCTTTTTATGTGTCTCATATATTTTGTAGGGGCTTGAGGTTAAGTTATAAAATGCAGAGGCGTATGATTTACACATAATTTGAAAATACTAATAATCATACGTTAATAACGTTGTAAAGATTTTTGGGGTTAGAATAGCAAATGTAAGACAAAGGAAGCATACTAAATAATAAATGTGACAGTATTTACTTAATGTCTTTAAAGACTTTATGAATTTGGTCAAGACCACTGATACCCATTAGCGTATGATTTATATTAACTGTAGTATATTACATTGTGGAACATTTTCGAGGGGGGGGGGGGGGTGTGAAATTGAACATATGTAGCGAGTTTGATTATGGTATTCGCTTCAGCAACCTTAACGTATGAGTAATATAAATTGTATGTCTATTTTATATTAATCATACGCACATCATTCCAATATTGTTGCTTCATAGATACGTTTAACGTATGAGTAATATAAATTGTATGCATATTTTATATTAATCATACGCACATCATTGAAATATTTCTCACCCTCCAGATTGGCTGTAGCAATGGTGGACGAGACAACCGTCATGTTCAGCTTAAATGGACCCCAGCTCGAGCGGTAACTGGGGGGGGGGGAGGGGCGGAAGAGGCGTGGGTAAAAATATAAAAATATAAAAATATAAAAATATAAAAATATAAAGATATAAAAATATAAAAGCATAAAAATATAAAAATATAAAAATATAAAAATATAAAAATATAAAAATATAAAAATATAAAAATATAAAAATATAAAAATATAAAAATATAAAAATATAAAAATATAAAAATATAAAAATATAAAAATATAAAAATATAAAAATATAAAAATATAAAAATATAAAAATATAAAAATATAAAAATATAAAAATATAAAAATATAAAAATATAAAAATATAAAAATATAAAAATATAAAAATATAAGAATATAAAAATATAAAAATATAAAAATATAAAAATATAAAAATATAAAAATATAAAAATATAAAAATATAAAAATATAAAAATATAAAAATTTAAAAATATAAAAATATAAAGATATAAAAATATAAAAATATAAAAATATAAAAATATAAAAATATAAAAATATCTATATATATATAAAACAGGATGTGTGTATGTATGTAACGGATGGACTCGAAAACGGCTGGACCGATTTTGATGAAATTTACAGGGAATCTTCCGAATAACCCCGCGAGTAACATAGGCTACACATTGTTTGGATTTTTCTACATTTAGGGGGTGAAAATGGCAATATTCGATAACACAAGGTATTCCGCGCTTACAAGTAGTTAAAAATAATATATTATTTTGTGTACTCTTTTAAGATACCTGCGTACGTCCATAAGAAAACCTTTAAAAAAATTCTTTAAATAACTCTCTGTATTCCAATATAACGGGACATCCAATATAACGGGATATGCAATAGCGAAGCATTGCCGGGCCCACTAGTAAAAATATAAAAATATAAAAATATAAAAATATAAAAATATAAAAATATAAAAATATAAAAATATAAAAATATAAAAATATAAAAATATAAAAATATAAAAATATAAAAATATAAAAATATAAAAATATAAAAATATAAAAATATAAAAATATAAAAATATAAAAATATAAAAATATAAAAATATAAAAATATAAAAATATAAAAATATAAAAATATAAAAATATAAAAATATAAAAATATAAAAATATAAAAATATAAAAATATAAAAATATAAAAATATAAAAATATAAAAATATAAAAATATAAAAATATAAAAATATAAAATATAAAAATATAAAAATATAAAAATATAAAAATATAAAAATAAAAAATATATATAAAAATATAAAAATGAAATAATTTATAAACACCTGAACAAGAGGTAACTACGAAAATATTAAAGTCATATGTTTATAAGAAATAACAGATTTCAAGGTATGTATGGACCTTTTCAATATGATCAATACCTGTGTTACTCTATAGCGTATGATTTATGTTAAATTAAGATAGTTATTTAGCATACGCTAATGGACTTACAGTGCACCACAGACACAGCCTTAGACCCATTGGGCCAGCGACGTTACGAGAAAATTACGAAAATGTGGAAATCCTACGTATATGAGGTTGCAAGGACTTTCAGTCTGAAATTTCAGTCTGAATTGAAGACAAGAGCATCATAAGATATAGCAGATGTGAAGACATATTTTTACTGTATGCAATAGCCTTATAAATAGGGTTGAGACTTATGTTAATCTGATAACGAATTATTTATAATAATTTAATAATACTTATATTATTAAACAATGAACTATTTGGTATCTTCTCTTTCTTATTCAATGTGATGTCAGGACCCCTGTTACAATGTTAACG